>MU189815.1:25559-48598 GCA_016904865.1 Pissodes strobi | reverse complement strand
AAGAGCAGTTCATTCTTTGCATGATGAAAAGATGGATAAAATACCGTCGCCTTTTTAGAAAATATTAGATTTTATGACGTATAGCAATTGCCCAGTCTTTGCAAAAGTAAAATTAAAACGTTAAAACTCAAAATGGCACGAGGATTCCATTACTTGTTTCAATTCAAGTTCGTCAGACTGTCTCGATAAAAATGATTCGTTTACTCGGAATTCTATTAAGAATCCGTTTGTTTAGCGCTAGCCTTTGTTCGACTCCATTACTCTATTAAACTTCAGTCCATTATTCTGCTTCGAAATCATTTTTCGATTGCTAAACATTCGATTCTTCTAATAACAATAGCTCCTTTGGTGTCAAATCGAATATACAACCGTTACATGAACTTCTCTCCATTTATGTTGTCTAAGTTTTCTTCATCTGTATGTCCACAAGATCGATTTTTATGATTAAAGCCTGTGAAATTTCATGAACAATGTCAAGAAAAATCTTTAGATTCTAAACTCAAAAGGCAAATATACCACAGTAAATTCGATCCATGTGCAGAAAAAATCTCAGCAGTAGAGATGAAGAAAGGAAGCCGAAAGATAACGGAATGAACTTGAAGCTTTTAATTTATAGGAATAATACAAAAGTAAAAAAAGTTGAACAAGGAGGTAATAGAAATGGCCAAGAAATCATTAAAGAAAGAAAATCTTATTGTCCGGAAATTGGATCTGACTCAATGACTGCACTAAAACTATCTGAGTCTAGCCCATTGCGTAGACTAGAGCTTGGCAAGAAACAAGCAAAATACAAAGGTGCAATAAACAATCGGACTTTAGATATTTATTAATTTAATAAAGGTTTGAGGTTCAAGCTATGATTCTCGTATGATATGCTTATATTAATTTAATACAATAGAAAAACCTAAATAATATGTAATTAGCCACTGTCTTAGCTCGCATGAAGATTGTACGTACAGAGACCAATTCAGTTGGAAAACCTCGGTTCTATATGACTTATGACTAAATGCACTAAACACTACTTATCAAAGTGATCACTTGACGTAAACTAAGCTTCGTACAACTAGGTATGCGTGCGCTAATAGCTGCACTGATTGTGATAATATGCCGCAATGAGCGGACACAATGATTAGATCAAAAAAACTTGAGAAATTAATAAAAGCACCAGATTAGATTAAAACTATGATTAGCTTGATTCATATGATAAAAAGATAAAATTCATAGCGGTTATATCTGCCGACTAATGATTGAAAAGAAATGAAATTATACAGCCAGCGCTTGACTTTATTAAAATGAGAAAACAACTCAAAGCAATCAGATTAACTGGTCCGGTAAACCAGTGAATAAATGTAAATGTAAATTAAACTAATTAAAAACCAATGAGCTACCTCAATTCAATGTTTGATTTATATGAATAAAAGCAAACGAAGAGTAAACATAAGAAACAATGAGACACCAAACTTATACCCAAATCCCGTCGTCGAACTCTGTCGATGGCCTCTAGTGCGGGAACCACAAGTTAAGGCCCTTCACTGACGCTTCTGGCCTTCCAGAGGAAAGGTTGTGGACCTGCTTCTGGCCCTTCAGAACAAGTGGTAGTTCTGCAATTGAACTTCTGCCCATCAGAAAAAGTGGTAGTTCTGCAATTGAACTTCAGGCCCACCAGAAAAACCCTTAAATAATCCAGTACGCATTAAATGAAGCCCCCTTACTTTAATAAAAATCATAGACCCCCCTCCCTCTTTGCATAAATACATCTTCTTTATAAAACAAATTTTCCCAGACAAAAAAAAACCATGGACTTGCAGTGCAATAAAGCAAATAAAAGAGATATTAAGGTTCAGGCAACTTGAATATAAAAAGATAGGTATTAATCACCCCTAAAAGAATATATAAACTTCCCCATATGATCAAAATTAAAGTTGCATTAAAATAAAAATTCGTATCAGATAAAGTGCAGTAGATAAGATAACACAATCATGGGAAAAGCAAATGGCGTTATGTGCACAAAAAAAATAAAAGGTAGATAAGCAATCAATTTCATTAATTTAAGCGAAAATGGTAGCGATATTTACCTCGAACTCGGACTTGAGGGTGGATTAGGAGAGATTCGACGGTCTCGGTCTTATGGGACGAACGTGGAAGCCGCTATAAATAATGGAAACAAAAAAAATTAGCAACATGGCGGTCACGTGCTTCATAGGCCACAGAAAAAGGAATCCAGAGAAAATGCTTACCTAGTACAGCTTGTAGAGCCCGAATAATCGGTCATGTTAAAACACAAACAAAAACGACACGATAAATCCCTTATCAAAAGGGATGTATTATAGCACAATACTTAAAACGTGGAGCTTCTAGCCGCCCTGGCAAGCGTTCGTCTTACGTTCCGGTCAAACTAGCAAAGGCCCGTCCCCTCCGTTCGTCAATTCGCCTTCGAGATTAAATCCTGCGCCACAAGTAGTGATGGGCTGAAAACTTGCCGAGTGCCTCGATGCAAGGAATAATTCGAAGAAAATAAACGCCTTAATTCTTGCTTATTATGATGATAAATGACGGCGGAAGCCACGAATAGTGAGCTAAAATTACATTCTTCCAGAAATGCTTGGAAATGCTCTAACAGGAATGATAAACCTTAAAAACTCTAAATGGAGAATGACAAACGCGCAATAGATAGCCCATCCCTATTATTTGGCATAAACCTTATAAAAAAACTGGTCAGCTGTAACGAACGAGAAATATATTTAAAGCAGAGGTCCAAAAACGATCTCCGGAACATCAACCTAGGGTTCTCAAAAGATAATAGAATATTCAAACTGAAATTAAATTATGGCTCAATAAGTCAAATGCAACGTATTTGCAGGCTAACAGAATTCTTTAAAAATATAAATCGATTCGCTGGCTGTTTACGATAATATAATGCAAAGTAAGCCAAGTTATTTTAATAATAAGATACAACGCTCTAGCTTATCAACTAAAATAAATAGTCAGAACGGATTAAGAATACAAATATATAGCTAACCTATGCTTAAAATATAATTAATTTTACATTAAGAAAAGAGGCAATTTCAAGTGAATTATTAAATTCAGAATTAATATACCGATGAGTGCAAAATACAGCATCATTTTTTTTCCCTAAATGCGGCATGTAAATGAAATTTTAAAATTAGCAAAATCGAACTGTTACAAACGGTATTCTGAGGAATAATTGGTAAAAAACAATTATTGAACCATCCTTCAAAAAGTTCTGTATTTGCATCTTCATGAGAGTCCACTCAGGAGCATTTAGTAGTATTTGAAGAAAGCCTCAAGGCATTTGCGACCCAACCATTTTCTGCCCCGGTATGCCATATGGTTATCAATTTCATCATATTGCATGATGGTCACAGTCCTGTAAACATGCGTTTTTATTTGCTCCGTAGCAAACGAAGAATTTGGGGGTGTAAAATAAAATTTTAAAATAGTACTTAGTGCGTGTTTCGTGGAAAAGTCACCGTTTACCAAATTAGTAATTTTAATGGCTCCAAAACCAAGTGACATGAAGCTATTAATAAAAGAAGCGATAAAGGAGTTGCTATCTGATGAAACCTGTATCGACAACATTCTACAGAAGGTTCTTGAAAAAGTAAACTTGCTATAAAAAATGCAAATAAACAACAAATAATAATCCACCAGTTGAATGGGAAAATAACGTCTGTTCCTACAGTATTGAAGAGATGCAAGAAGAAAGGAACAGGGGAAAACTATGAACATCATTAGTGACCAAATAAAGATGCCATGAACAGGAAGTTGTTAAATGTTATCGTGTGAATGAAAACACTAGAAAAGCCCGGCCTGCCATTGTGAGGTACTCTTCTGTTTCAGAAAAAGAAGTATTCATGGCGATAACTATTTAGTATTTTATATATTTTAGTAGTTCACACCTGCCCCCGCCCTGATAGCGTTGGACCCCCGTTTTGCATAGACCCTAGCTTTTAGAAAAAAGACATATATTATATAGAGAAGATACATTGCGTTTTACAATACGTTAATACAATTGATAATATTTATTATCATCCGTGTTCTTGTTATATTCTGTATCTCATTTAACCCTTTGTAACTCACTTTTCTAGCCTCCGGTGCAGTGTACCTCTTAGCATAGATGTATAATACCTTTACTCTGTTCAAATCATAAAAGAACGCCTGCTGGAGGCATTGCAATGGGTTTTTCACTGATGTATGGTACATGTTACAAAAAGTAACATATCTTCACAAATTATTGCAACGTTTTAGAGTCCTACTAATGAAAGAATAGTTTATTTCTTTAAAATCATTTACCATAGTTATCTGTACAATATTCATGCAATAGAAATATTTTCATTAAAGGTTTTATCTATATTAATAATATAAAAGTGTATCCAACTGATTTGTTCGCCACTGATTTACAAATACGATACTGTCTCTGTGCCACATTTAATACTATACGACTAGTAATAATAGTTTATTTGGTGATTAAAATGGCTCCAAAATCAAGTGATATGAAGCTATTAATAAAAGAAACAATAAAACGATTATTATCTGATGAAACTTTAGTATTATCGATAACATTCTAAAACGGTCGTTGAAAAAGCAAATTTACTACAAAAAACTATGAGCGAACAACAAATAATAATCCACCAGCTGAAAGCGAAAATAGAGAGCATACGTTAACACGAAAGGCCAAATAGCGTGTGCTTCTACAGTATTGAAGATCTAGGGAAAAATTAAGCACATCTTTAATGATCAAATAAGAGTGCCGATCCATGAACAGGAAGTCGTTAAATGTCATCATGTGGGTGAAGGCACAAAAAAGCTCGGCCTCTCATTGTGAGGTACTCTTCTTTTCAGAAAAAGAAAAATTCATAGTGATAATTATTTAGTATTTTATATATTTTAGTAGTTTACACCTGCCCCCTCCCTGATAGCATTGGACCCCAATTTTGCATAGACCCTAGCTGTTAGAAAAAAGATCGATACTTTGCATTTTACAATACCTCAATACACTTTACAATACTTATACTATATCATTTAACCCCTTGTAACTCCCTTTTCTAGCCTCCGGTGCAGTGTACCTTTTAGCATTACTCTGTTCGATGCTATCATAAAAGAAAGCCTACCGGAGGCATTACAATGGGTTTTTCATTGTTATAAAAGGTAACATATCTTTACAAATTATTGCGACGTTTAATGGTCCTACTAATGAAAGAATAGTTTCTTTAACTTATTTGTTTGAAAATCATTTACAATAGTTATCTGTACAATATTCAAAGGACTGCCCTCTCTTTATGCGATAGAAAAGTATTTATTTAATGCTTTTATCTATATTAATAAAAAAAGGTTATCCAACTGATTGTTTGCCACTTTTTTACAAATATGGTACTGTCTCTGTGCCATAATTAATACTATATTTCTATTAACAATAGTTTATTTAGAGATTAAAATGGTTTCTAAACCAAATGATAAGAAGCTATTTATAAAAGAAACAGTAAATAAATTGTCTTTTGATGAAACCTTTATCGACAACATGCCAAAGAAGGTCGTTGAAAAAGTAGGTTTGCTACAACAAATTGTAAATGAACAGCAAACAATAATCCGCTAGCTGTATGGGAAATAGAGTGCATACGTCAACACGAAAAGCTAAATATCGTCTGCTTATATGGTATTGGAAAAATGGAAGGAGAAAGAGAGGATCAGGGAAAAAATTATGAACATCATTAAAGATCAAATAAGGGCGCCGATCTGTAAAAAGAAAGTCGTTAAATGATATCTTGTGGGTGAAAACACTAGAACAGCCCAGCCTGTTATTGTGAGGTTCCCTTCTTAGTCAGAAAAATTAAAAGTCGGTGTGATAATAGTAGTTTGTATTACACCCTGATAGCGTCGGACCCCAACTTTGCAAACGCCTTAGCGTTTAGAAAAAAAGGGATAGCCACCTCATATCGAGAAGATGCATTGCATTGTAAAATACCTTAATACAATTTACAATACTTATTATCATCGGTATTCTCAGTGTTCTTGTTATGTTCTAGATCTCATTTATCCCAAATATGCCTGAAATTTCTTAAGTCTAAATTTCGATATTGTTGTAATGTTGACTTCATCTTCTTTGGATTTAGGAGAAAAGATTTTAATGTCCTGTTGCCTCTAGTAGTGCCTGTTAGATATGGCAAATGCTGTTCTTGAAGTGAAGCAAGGACATCAGCATACTGAAGTCTCACTGAAGGAGCTAACCCAAATTTCTGGTACCAATTTTACTTTTATCTCACTGATAACGCTCAAACCATATGACATATCCCTGGCTGGTCGTGCCCGTCCACAACTTATACCCATGCCTGATGGATTTCCATGTAATAAATTATTTACAGCGATGATCTCCATAGTACCATGGCTTTATCAGGACTATGGATTTCACGTATTAGCGCACATTCTTGAAATGCCTTATTTATTTTATGACACAAAGATCTAGCTTTGGTAAATTTGACGGACGAATTCAACTTAGCATTATCACAAAGCGGATGTTGCCAAAAATACATTCAGTGATCCTGGACTAAGCAGTGGACACCAGTGCATTATGACTGTCGCGGGAATTCTCTCAAAACATTCTATGACGAGGTAGAGGTATATAGCCGTTAAGCAAAAATATAGCAAAGGAATTTTTCATTCCTTGTTATGTTATGTCACCAGTCTTATATTTTGTAATACATATTGGATTATTGGAATAAAATCTTTCGCGTGGCGGATTAGAATTTTGTAATTGATGATGTGACCATGTAAGCATTTTCTTGATGCTATGGTTTTTCTGGACTATTATCTAATATTCGACTTCTTCTTGAAGCTTATGGTAAATTGTCTTTATCATGTGACTCACTAGTATGCATTTTCTTAGTTGACTCGACTTGATTTCGAGTACGTTGACAACATTCAAAAAATTCAGCTACCATTCAGAACAAATAAATCAATATTTCTCTCTACAGTTGGTAAGCAGGAACTAATAAGGCACGTCTCTTCATTAAAAAATTATTCAGCCCCGGGAGAAGATGGTACACTGTATTATAATCCAAACATTTACACAATTTAGAATACCTGAAAGATGAAAAGTATTCAAATCAGAAGGTAACAAAAATACTGCAAACTATAGATCTATTTCAGTAATCAATAACTTTGCTAACATTTTTGAAGGGTCCCCAAAGAAACGTAGGATAAATTATTCGACAATCAAAAAATCTTCAATTCAATTAGAAATAAATAAAAACCACCGAAGATGCCGTGTTTGACTTCTGCAAGAAAATGAATGAGTTGTAACGTGCGGCTTTCCTTCAGCATCAAGATGAAACTTAAAGTTTAAGTAAGAGTTCTTCTTGACGAAATGGCGGACCCGCTAAATAAATAAATGTTGCTCCCTTTAGTCCTGTGAGGATATATATGATGGGATATTCTTGACAAACTGGTGCAGTTCATGGTATTAGTTACTATCACTCGCTATAATGACCTCTACCGACCGGTGAATGCAGTGCTGGAAGCGAATTGCAGTGGCCTTCCAAACGGAAGAGTCAAAATTACGATTTGAAGCTGCCTTAAGTAGGTGAGTGAATTTGCTTTTTTCGTCTCTCTACTATGAATGCCGCCATTTTGGGACACCGGCGCAGTGAGTGGATTCTAATTGCGTCTTAATTTTTTGCAAAAGCCTTTGTCCGTCTACGACCTACCTGTGCGTTCCAACGAGCTAGTCGTATAGCAACCCTTTACAGGTAATTTCTTTTTTCCACTATTTTCTCTCGAAATATAGATATTTTTTTTTATTGTCTGAGTGTAAATGTCCTTTGGTCATGAGTTACATGCAGAACCTTGAATATTTTGATGTTCTACAGGGTTTCACCGTAGGGGTACGTTTCACCGTAGTGGTACGTTTCCACCGTAGGGGTACATTTCGACCGTCGGGGTACTTTAACCGACAGAGCTCCGTTTAATAGCCATTAGGCTGCGCCAGTCTGGTCCCTAGATTGTGAATCGTTCTAGACACCGTTAGAGTCATTTTTCGTGGGAGGAAGTTTATGTTTTTTCATTTCCACCTGGAAAACAGCCGAGAAGCCACCAACTGAATGTGAGCTATCTTATCTTTATTATTAATGTTTGTTACTACCTTTTTCTCTCCTTTATATTTCTTTTTCTTAACTATTAACGCCTAACCGTATTGTTCACCACTCTGGTTAAATAAACCCGAGATTTACTCCCAACCGTAATTGTCTTTATTCAAGTATTAAGCTTTAATTAAATTCTTTTGTTTTTTTTCCTTTTGATAATTAAGATAATTTTCTTTACTCTAATATTTACTTATTGAAGTCGAAACTTTAGCTTATTTTATTCTTGGAAATCCAAAATCTAAGATTCAGCTTGCTTTAGTCTTGTCATTCGATACTTTTAACATTTTAACTGGCCGAAACAGGCTCGTAGTTTATTAAAATAATCGGTTATAATTTCACGAAATTTGCGACGAGTAACGCGAAATATTTTTCCGAATATCGATGTGTTCAGGTATCCTCATTAGGGAACTCTTGCTTCCTTTCGGTAGATTGGGCGTTGTGTTGCCTAGTTCCTGGTCTAGTTCTCTAGTCTGTAGTCTCTAGATAGAGTCTGGTTAACAATTGATTAATGAAGACAGCGCCCAATCTACTGATTTAATTTTAGTCAACTGCCCAAGGTATCATTTATTATTGGCGTACCTAATTTTAATTATAAACATAATTAGTTTGTAGAGCAGTACTGTGACGTCAGACCATGGCTTGCGCCTAAATAATAATCGGATAAGGTCTTTTATTTATGTTGATTGAACTGTGATTTTCAAAACTAAAGATTTATATTTTAAATTAGCTCAGTTTGTGTCTAACATGTAATATTTCGCTTTGCCTTCCTTAACTTAATTGTTATTGAAAGTTTTAATCGTAATATTTAGCATAGCCGCCTAGAATATCGGAACAATCGTCAATTGATTGTTCTGTGTTCTGCATTGAGTAATAAATACACTTTCTATTTACTAAAATTGCCTGTGTTTCTATTTACTGAATTTGCCTGTGTTTCTGTTTGCTGAATTCGCCTGTGTTATTTAATTATTCCTGGATCACCCGGATCACGAAGAAAACAGGACGATTAAAGAAGGCGGGCACTCTAATTTAATTCATTTGCGCTCTATGTTTGAAATGTTTCGGCTTCATTGTCTTGATATAGATACTACAATTTAAACTTGACATTGCCGTTAATCATTTTTTTTTTGTTTGCGTCTCACTTTTTAATTTTTAATACTGGCCTACTTACTTGCCTTTTCTTATTAAATTATTTCTCTAATTATTAACTTAATTCACGGTTGATATTTTATTTCTCATTTTCTTGGATTGATTAAATTCAAATCAACTTAACCAAATTAATTTCGAATTTATTTAAGTAATTTTCTCTTGGTAGTTGCGAAGCTTAGGCTAAAATGAGTGCCATATTTCAGCTTTGGGGTATTTCTTGCTTGTGCCGTCTACAAGCCCGTGGCGCCTTATAAATAACCCACCCTACTCTCCGACATTAGAGCTAGGGCCTATTTGCACGCTTTGAAGACGACTCGTTCTAGCTTACGCATCTGTACTTGCAAATTCACATAATTTTAAATTTTTCTTATTTGATATTATTCAAATAAGATGAGGTCAAGGTTCTCGCTAACTAGAAGAAAGAAAAAGCGTCGCAGAATATCTTGATGATAAAATGAAAGGTTAGCTGTATTTCGGAACTTACAACATTTGATACTGTATTATTGGCACAAATGGACTTTAGTGGGGTAGGTGTATTGAATTTATTTAAAAATTATGTAACAAACAGAACTTAAAAAGTAAAAATAAATAATTGCTGTAGTGATTCAGAAATTGTTCATTCCAGAGTTCTTCAGCGTACTGTCCTTGGCCCCAGATATTTCTAGTTTATATTAACCTACATAGGAATTTTTTTGGAAATGAATAAAGTTATATCGTATGCTGATGGTACGGCTCTCATTTTTGTGGGAGAAACCTGAGAGGGGGATCATGAGCTAGTCATGGAAGGCTTATGTAAAATTAAACAATTGTTAAATTTTAGTTATCATAAATTAAAGACTTAGACTAGCAAAATTTACCACAGGGATATTTCTATGTAAAGTACAATCCGTCCCTCTCAACTAATATTACCGCAATCGGCATACACCCTTATTGCAGTCAACTATTTATCTTGAAAGTATCATACCACTTTTTACTTTTAATACGTTTTGGGTACTTTACTATTTTTCCTTAGGAATAAACCTAAAAATTGAATTTAGATAGGTAGTTTTCTACTAAAAATCATGAGACAGTTTACAAACTCTTAGACATAATACGAAATCTAGTTGCAGACATTCTCATATTCAGATTTCTTTCATAAAAGTAGTATTTCCCTCAGGAATGTCATCGAGATTTGCAAAAACTGGGCTATTGGAGCGTTGCCAGATCCTGCAGCTGAAACTTCGTTATTTAAGTGCTGCAATCAATTAAGAGAACATTTATTAATAATTCAGGTCTCGTTACGAAAAGAAATCACGATTCTTCTAGTTAGGGTTTTACGCTTGCTTTATTTTATACGTAAGTATACTGTACCAATAAGAAATTCGGCCCAATTGGCATTTTATTTGAAAGTATTTGAAATTACTTTACACATAAAAACTGAGTTGAAAATAGAGTATTTCCATGTTATTATATGAATTAGCATAGTGCCTACCATCGGATCAAGCAGTCCCCTCTGATTTCACATGCCTGATAGGGAGGTGTCCCTGGGGACAGCTCCAAAACTGATAGTGTATAGGAAAAAAAATCATTCGACCCTTGGAACTTATACGACCGTATTTCAGGTCAACATATATGTGATATCTAAATGCGGGTATGGAAACTTGCCAAAAGACTTCAAAGGGAAAGATATCTACATGTGCTTGGACAATAGAACTGATTTGTTGGTCCTTAAGTCTGATAGGGTTCACTTTGTGCTGGTGAGTGAGGTAGAGACGTATTGGGGGTCTTGGCCGTACATAATAAGGTTAGTCTTGTATGGGTTCAGGCACACTCGAATGTACCGGGAGGCGAGTATCGTCTGGCAAAACAGAGTTCCACAATGCGTTTAATGAGACCTGCACATATAAAAGGTGTGCTCTACAGTATGGCCGCCGCCATCCTAAGGAACGCAATGAATAAGCGGGCCAACGATCTATAGCAAATAGATCCAGGAATAAGGTATGCTCGGCTACTCTTGGGAGGCCCAGTAGGTTGTAAAAAATCTGAAATTCAGGTGGTGCTTGGAGGACAATGAATCGTCTACTGATGTTCTTGCCGACGCGACGGCACAGCGTTAGCTAGGGTAAGATAAATGCAGCTCGGAAGCTGCATGCTGAACCCGGATAACATAAGAAAGTTTCAGCCGAAAAAAAGCGTGCGCTTTCGCCAGGGAGAACCGGCTATCAGGCTGAATTGGTGTGTATACAATGGGCCCATACTGGTTTCCTTCATAACATACGATATATAGCTCTAACCCTGACTGCTGAAATATATAAAGGATTCAACCTGTCAATATTTCGGAAAACGCTGAGTTGTCCAATGACATGCTTTATAGAATTTCGTAGTTTTTCTAGAGCCGACGTGAATCATGCATTTAGATTTTCGGAGAAAAATATAGTTCGATTATCTTTTAAAACTATACTTTCTCAGCTCTGTATTGCATTGGAGGTGGCTAGTTTTTACAAATAGCAAACAGTTGTAGGTACAATCTCTTTTATTTAAAACAATAAATTTCAAAACAAACGATACTGTAGTAAATGCAAATAGAGAGAAAATTTCAGATTTGTTAGGGACGGAATACCTGCCCTCGTGTTAAAGAACTGCGCCAACGAACTAACACCCATTTTTTCCCAAGATTTTCTCTCTGTCTTGCCGAGAAAAGATTAACTCATCTTCTCAGAAAGTCGCTCGAGTGCAACCTGTTCCAAAAAAGGTAAGAAAACCACGTCTTCAAACTCATCGCCCAATTGCCTTGCTTCCAATAATCTCAAAAGTCATGGAACGTGTAGTCAATCAGCAACTACTCAAGTACCTCGAGAACAACAGAATAATAAGGGATAATCAATTCAGCTTTCACAAAAAGAGATCGACAGGAGATATATTGGCCTATGTCACTATATATGAGTAGGGCAATTGAGAATTACAGAGAGTCTCGAGCAATTGCGTTGGATATTTCGAAGACATTCGACAGAGTTTGTCATGGCTGATTGCTCAACAAACTGGCGGGCTTCGGACTGCCAGCCTCTCTCTGCAGCTGGCATGCCAGTTTTCTTAAGAACCGATCTCTGCACGTTGCAATTGATGGACACATCTCAGACATATTCACCATCAAGACGGGTGTGCAATGGCGCAATACTTTCACAACTCTGTTCCTCATGTATATTAATGACCTGCTGACCGAAACGAATAATCTCGTTTACAGTTTTGCAGATGGCAGTACCCTTGTCTCCCAATTTAGATCAGAAAAACCTTTACCAGCGACTGAGACTTATCACCCCAGGCAGGAGCAGATAACAGTAATTAATCAAGACCTGACCATGAAAGTTCAAACGAGCGACATAAACTTGGTCCAGTTCAATGCAGCAAAGACCCAGGGAGCCACTTTTACCAAGAGAGCCAATACGGCGGGCCCTGATGCCATTAAGGCAGGATCGACCATTCCTTCATCCTCGTCAATCGGAGTACTAGGTGTCTCGGTCAACAGCAATATGTCCTGGCATGACCACGTTTTTAACATCGCAAAATCAGCCTCCCAGAAGCTTGATACGCTATTTCGCAACAAAAAACTGTATACACCGCAGCAGTTGCTCTTGCTCTACAAAGCGCAAATAAGACGGTGCCTAGAATATTGCTAACATATCTGAGGTGCCGCACCAAGAGAGCTGTGCATCTCGTCGGCGATCCGGAGTTGACCCGGAATTTGGATAGTCTGGAACACTGCAGACATGTGGCCGAGATGTTCTGTTTTACAGATACGTTCACGGCAGATGTTCCCAGGATCTGGCCCGCCTTATCCCTCCCCTGTCAGACAGTCACGACAGATGGCAAGAGCGCACCAGTTCGTCGTACAACTGGAAACTCCTACAACATCGCTTTACAAGAATTCCTTTGTCTGCGCACTGCATCACTTTGAGATCACTCCAAGGACATATGTTTCCCTCTAATTACAACCTACAACTATTCAAGAACCGTGTCAATCAGCATCTTGGCACACACACCGCTCGTTGAGCGCCATAGTATCTTTCTTTATGCGGCAGTCGGTAGGATATAATGAGATATTTAATAAGTCTTCGGCAAATTTGGTTTTTGGCACTGATAAAATGGTTTTTAGTATTGGTTAGATGGGTGTTGTAAAGATTCTCTATTAGTGACGCCATGTGCTTTTGAAAACTTCAGATATGAGCATTGCACCTTTATAGGCTGTGAAGGTTATGTTGGTTTTGTGGGCATATTAAAGAAATATGCATAAGTAGAGCTTAGGTTATTAAAAGAAAACTGGGGATTATTGTCAACTATTGGAAATTTTGAAAGCGTTGTTGGATTATTGGCCTATTTACTCGACTATTCATTATATTGTATTTTTCTACATTAATTAAAGTACCGTTCAATTTCCCATCAGCTTTACCGAAATGTATACATTTAATATATACATCGCTGGATAATGCTGAATAAAAGCTAATGCTATTTTTGCATTTGTTTAAGGTATTACTCTCCTCATCAATGAGCTTCACATTATCCAACTTTTAAATTGTTCCACATTATAGAACTATCATAGACTTTGACGGGAATCCTGGTTGATATATTGGCGGTTCTGCTTTTTATTGTATCCGCCGTGAAGTTTCTCGTGATTGTGTGGTTCTACTTCTACAGTTCCTATGTTCGCAGCCTGACCTTCTTTATTTTGATTAGGGTCTCTGTTTCCGCGCCAGTCTTGTTCTTCATACCGCTTTTCTAAAGTTTCTTAATGATTGATTTTAGGTTCATTGATATCTCTCACTTGTGGTGTGAGTAGTTCAAAATGTCCTGCTTCAGGATTGCCAATCAGTAGTTGGTAAATTGTTTCGGTATGTTTTTTATTTATTATTGTTGGTTTGCCCTTCAAAGGTATGTTTTTCAATCGTGTTCTCCGTTGTTTATGCTGGATCTGAAATTTGGGGTTTTGAATCTCAAGGCTTGTTCCATATGTGGTTGTTTTTTTCCATGCGATCATGGTGCATCTCGACATTTCGCATACCATTGTCTTCGAATAGCACATGTTCCTTAAGTATCTGATCTTGTCAAAATCCTGATCTCTGAAGTGTAGATCGGATGTAGTAGTTTTATCGCCAGAAGCTCGCTTGTTCAACGTTCTGGTGTCACTGTTTGGTATGCTGTTATCACAGCTTATTCAATAACCAGCTACTCATCTTGCAGCGGCATCCTTTGATTTGGGAAAGTCAAGTGAAAATTTTAGAAGAGGGCCATGAGTTAATATTTTTCTAAACGTCTGAGCATCTGAATAATACTTTTGACAATTCGGTTGATTTAAAATACGATGTTTTATCGTCTAAAATCCTTTTGAAAACGATTTTAAATGGCAAAATTGTATAAAAATCCGAAATTTCCGGTCTTTTTAGGGCAATAGCCGCAGCTTCGGGCGAATTTGTCGTGGATTTTGAAGGGAATATTCATTTTAAATTCAGTACGCTACATGTCATTATATGGCCTGAAAAATCACGAGACTGTGAAACTGAACCGCTAAGGGCACTGTCAGGAAGCGCAGTGCCCGACACTCCAACTTTCCGATTTCGATAGAGATGAATAGCTGGTTATTGAATAAGCTGTGCTGTTATTCTTAGGAGTGATCGGCTGAGAGTAACAGCAAGAGGACCCTGGTGCTCCCCAGGCAGCGGCAGTTTTCCAAAGTTTCTTGCCTTCACCATGGGTCTCCCCTTTAACGCGGGAGATACGGCACTTTTCTTTTACCTACCAGGTAACTGGGAACCATGGGATCGTCACTCCCCAAAAGCTACCGAAATAACTACTTCTGCAGGGCCGAGACTAGTATTATTATACATATTTAAAATACTGATTTACCTATTTTAAATGTCACTTCTAATTAGTTTTAAATTTTGATTAACGTTTTAACCAATAAATCATTAATTTCAATCGCTCGTTATCCTACTGAAACAATAAAATAGCTCTTTCATAAATCCCTGAAATCGCAAACTGGTCATTGTATTATTTTAATTAATTCCCGACATAGAACAACATGTGTGACTCGCTTGGCAAAGTTCCAAATTAAATTAAATATCAAAGACTTTTACAGTATTAATTTTCTGCTAATTCATTGTAACAATTGAAGTATTATGCTCCGGATTTACAAGCTTGGGAGTACGCCAGCCAGAGGGTCTATGAAAAATTAGGACACAAAAAAGTTTGTTTGAGTTAAATATGGAATATGCTGGATGATTGTAACGTGATTAATATTTTGTAAATTAGGAAATATCGCAAATATCCTTTAAAGGAGAGTCCTTGTATTTTCAAATGGTTCTACCGCTATTTAGGCAGGCTGTTAAATAATTAAATCCTTTTATTTGGACAGCACTTAAGATATGGGGCTAGTATGCAGGTCAAAACTGACTATTAAGGTTCAGTTCGCTTCCGATTAAATGGGATATTTTTGAGTTTTAAAGTCAAAGATTTCATAAGCATACTTAGCGGAAAAAATTACCAAACTAACCCAAACTACATATACTGACGATGAGAGTGACATTTTGCCGATCGGTTTCATTTAGAGAGATACTCGGTATATGTAGTCAATCGTATGTTCTTAAAATGTCCATAAGCAACCAATTATCTTTACTTACTTTACCCGGGCTAGTACCAGACATATGATCAGAAAGCATTCGTGGTGTCATATAGTGATAGAATTTATTAATTCTATGGGGAAAGCAACAGGAAGAATCCGAATAGAGACACGACACAGGCAAACACAAGCCAGTATATTTCTGAACTAATCGGCGTGGGTAAAGGATATTTGAAATAAGGAGAAGGCAGGTCTTTCCATCTTAAAAATGGACTGTGAAGATTCTATGTCCAGGGGAAAGATACCATATTGTTCTACTCTGCGAATGAATGCTTACTTGGGGGAGACTAGTATGAACGTTGGCCATATGGCTCCCAAAAAAAACTTTATTATTCGATACTATCTAAGTTCAAGTGATGAGAGGCCATTGGACTGAAACAACGCCCCATCTACAAACAATGTAAATCAGCCAAGATCCAAACCTGAAACAATTTGTTGTAACCATATTAAACCCTTACGAATCAAACATACCGCAGACCGACAAATTTTAGAGTAAGTTTATTAAATAAACTGCTTTATTAGTGCCAAAAATTATGAGAAAAAATTAGGAAATATTATTGGAAATGCACCAAACGGCCACGTGTAAGTTTTTTGGGTCTTAACAAAATAGTTGTAACCGTTCAAAAATTATGCCTGATTACCAGTAACTATATGGATAATTGCGGTATATCTACCACTATAAAATGCCACATTATTTCGGTTTTCGTGGAATTCATTTAATGTAACATTCGTTAAAATTAGTTTTATTTCTTGTGTAAGGTCTGAACTCGTGTGAATTGTCACTTGGATTTCACACTTTACCTTGCGGCGCCGTTGTGTGTAAGCCACGTTCTATGCGTTAATATTGAACATTGCATCCATGGTGTAGAGCAGGTCTACCGTTGTCACAGCGCAACATAATTAAATGAGAAAAATCACAAAATATTACTGGTTGGAGATCCCGGCTGACGTCATTACTCCGAGGAAAAGCGCAAAAGAAATTGGACAAGATTTTTGGAATATACCTGTAAAGTCGACTGCGACTTCCATGAGATTGGCCGCACTGCCTTTTAAGCATTAGTCCGTATACGAACTAATTAGGAGCACGTTTTAAGTGATATATTGGATACACGAATTAAATACCTATTCTCTTTGTGGCCCGGGTATTTATTTAAATAAGTTAGATATGTCAGATAAAAATCTTAGGTAGAGACCCACCGAAAACCGTTTTTTCTTTTAGGGCGAAACCGAAAACGAAATTCGGCATAAAGTTTTTTTCGGCCAAAAACCAAAATCGAAAACGAAGTTTGGAATAAAGTTCCTTTTCGGCCGAAAACCGGAACCGAAATTCGGTGTAAAATTGAAAAAATAAAACAAATTTCAAATTTCTTTTAGTCACGATTTATAGACATTTCAGATAAAAACCAATAAGATTACAAATAAAATATCAGGAGAGGAACCACCGGCTTCTTCACTTCTCGAAATAGAAATCAAATATCAAATCTCATTCTGCCTTTTGGCAAATGCCTCTTCATTGGTCGTATATAGCTTATTCGATTCATATTCGCTTTATTATTGAGTTCCTCGAAGTTCGATGATCATCCTCAGACATGGTGCAGCCCGCAGCGGCAGCGTAGTCAAAAGCGGAAAAAGACAGCTTGCGAAACACACCCCTGACGAGCCCTGGGCTTGCTCGCCACACAACCAAATTTCTGACAAACAGATATCTTCACGGTCCAGTAAACTGCTTTCAGCAGTTCACTGGTCCAGTAGTCAAATTCTGTGCTTGCGTTTGGGGTGGCCCGGGTTCGATTTCCGTCGGTACCAAGACATGTTTTTTATATATTTTTAAAGTTATGTTTGTATCTTTTTTTAAATTTGGGTTAGTTTATGTTAGTTTCGTTTGGTTGCGCCCCGGAGCGAGCGAAGCGAGCGGAGGGCATTGCATTAAGTGAAAAAAAAAATAAACATTAAACAACGCTTGTGCTTCTAATGCGCGCGCAAGTCCAGGACTCGTCAGGCGCGTAAATGTGTTTTGCAAGCTGTTTGTAACCACTAGTGTCACAGTCATCCTGGTCACATACCACCTAAAGGTTGTTTGTTTGTTTCTAGTACCCCCCTTTCAGGGAGCGGTTGGCTTTGCTGCAAGGTAATCCGCCACCACACACACCTCTCTTCCGGCGCTTAGGCAGAGGCGGAGCTACCCTTCTGCTTGCGTTGCATGTTATTCCTGTTTGAGGGGCCTATATGGTAGAAACCGCCAGTAAGACGGGCTAGTGCCCCTGGTGATTCCCGACTTTTGCACAAAACTATAAGATATTGCAGGCAGAGATAAAAATGGTCCTACCGGAACATCCGGCGCCCCGGGCCTGGGTACCGGCGTGAGTGGGTACTTTCACTGGCGAAAATTTTGAACGGCACAGACGATGCTGGCCAGGATGTCTGATTCTTCTTCGGGAGACCAAACGGTCCCTGCAAAATTGCCACGTGTTACCCAAAATGGCGAGAGAGCCCCGACCCGACACGTGCTGACTACCGAGAACGAAGGGGAAGTGACCACCTAACGGTGTTATGTGATCCTGGTCAGCCAGCAAGAGTAACACGAGCAACGAGACCACCAATAATTTTTTTCGGCTCGCGGCCGAAAAGTTTCTTTTTTTTTCGGCCGAAAACGAAATTCGGCCGAAAAGGATATTTTGACCGGAAATGGTCGAAAACCGAAAACGCAATTTGGTTGGTCTCTAATCTTAGGTGCTCATATTGCAAGTTGAACGATGATCAATGGCCATCTGTGGACATGTGGTTGGTGGGGATTTATTGATTAAATTTCGAAAAGAGGGATATCCCGTAAAGGTGCGTGTGGCCTGATCTTCGTCATCTTGATGAGTGCCGCGGTAGAGGTTTTTTTAAATATCTTATGTTGGACCCTCTACCCGGCCTGTTTGGAATTTTAGGCCGTATCTTGTATTATTAGCGGGATGCCTAGCTTAGTTCCATTACTGATATTCTTCACTGATTCGTCGCAGGCGAGTTGCTTTTGGCTCTTTTATGTGACGCCATTTTGTGATTCTAGATGGATAATTGCTAATTCCTCTTTACCTTTTTTGCAAAAGTTCTGCCTCGTTCACCTTTAGAGGCAGCTAGCTGATAATTTAAAGCGTATATAGTTTATCACCATCGATTCGTAGTAGCTACCGACTTCGAGGCACTATGTGTTAGCACTGACTATAATACATATCATATATATTCCAGTATTGGATATTCTAAACACTTTAAGTTATACTATTCTCAATTTCACTTGTACCTTTTAACATAACATAACTATAATTTCCTGGACAATTCAGTAACTGATGATTTAACGTTCACTTTCGCGAGCTTTATTGGAGTTTCGAGCATCTTTTTTGACATTATTTTTATTTCATTGTCTTCCGGAAAGAAACAAGGGGGCTATACACTTGCTTGTCTTAAACAAAAGTACATATTTAGTATTAAGTGGGCTTTAAGAACTCAAACCCCAATTTTGTGTCAGGAATAGGCATGTCAACAACGAAACCTTGTTTAATATATTTACACTCAAATTATATTGTAGTTAATTGATTTCATAAAATGCTTAACTCGTGTGTGTGTGTGTAGTAGATCTCGATTTCCTGGAGTAACTGGGCTTTATAAGCCAAATTCCTAAACATTTTGTTCATGTTCTCTCTGGTAAAAGTTGGCTTTAAGGGCACGTTTCTTTGGTATTTTAGCTAACTTTCCTGTATATATTCTCAATACACATTTTCAATGGCATCTCAGTTTTTATGCTTTTCTCGATATCGATAATCATGCAACTGGTTCATTTACTTCTGCTTTACTATATATATCTTCACATCTGCTTCAAGTGTTTATTTTGCATACATAGTTTTCTCACTACTATTTAGCCTTACAGTTTAACACTTGACATGATTTATTCTAGTTTCATTTGTCTTCATAAGTCCTTCTATGGACTATACTATATATAATGTCTAAAGTGTTTTATCTAGGTAGTTGTCTTCTCATGTTTATATTATGCTTATTTATGTTGAGTTGCTTTCTGATTCACTATATACAATTTATTATTTTCCTTATTAATATTTTAACCTCCTAAGTGCCTTGTATTATATAATTTTCTATGAGCACTTGGGTTTTATATTACAACTATTTACATTGAGGCTTTACCTCTCACATATTTTTTGTGTTTGTCTTAGTTTCTTCTTAGTTTCTCTTAGTTTCTGCTAAGTTTACCTTCATTCAATTAACCTGGATTTTAAATTTCCTAGAACAGACGGAGTTGATCAGAGCCTTAAAAATGTGAAAATAAATTAAAACAACTATATAAATTAATCCGATACCAGTCATGTTAAACGATTTTTTTGATTGTCACTGTCTGGTGCAAGTTAATTGTTGCCATATACCAACATAAATGTCATATTATTTCGGTTTTCCTATATTTTGTTAATTCATTACTTCAATTAATTTAACACTGAATCAAATTGAAGCCTAGACAGTTTATCTTCGTCGATTCATAGAAGCTACCCACCTTGAGGCACGATGTTTTAGTGCCGACTATAATACATATTTATTTTAATGCCATAATTATTCCAGAATTAGTGCAATTCTGGATTCCAGCTTCTTTCCAGATTAGGTTATTTTGATTTAAATCTGTCGAGGTTTACCAAGAGACTCAAATTATCTAACCTCGTGATTTAATAATTCTGTTAATTTGCGTAAGGTTTCAAATTTGTAATAATATCTAAACAACCTTGGATACCTGCTTCTCCCCTTGGCACCGGCTCACAGGACACGTTCCACAGCAAGTGAGCCCGCATAAAATGCGATTTATCCTTCAAAGCCTGATGAAAAAAATACACATTATAATCATTATTTTAGACAATTTATACACCATATCCCTAAATTTTTGATTTTTGCAATGAGAGTGTCAAAGACATTAAGTTAAGTTTTTCTAATTCGGTGTGATGTTATCCAACTGCTCCCTTGTTAGGTTTACAGGTAAAAACTCTGTGATTTAGACAATTCGAGTTTGGTCGGCACATGAACAATACATTTAATACGAATTATTTATATTTTAATTATAATTTTACTAATTGTTTTTTGATAAAAATATATTTTAAACAAATTAGTATACGGAACAGACCCTATAGATATTTGCTATTTTAGTCGATGCTCAATGCATATTTTAACAGGAGCCACAACATCTCATCCAATCTCGTAGCTGCTATCTAGATACTTGGTAGTGGGAAAATTTCCTTAGGGAAAAGTATCATTTCCTTGCTACATTATTTATGAAAATATGCTTAGATGTAGCAGGTAATTTGTAGGTAGGTATACAGGATTGAAATCAATATTGGCAAGATTTGATTTATTAATATCAATAGCTAAAATTTATGTTTGGTTATTAACAAATCTCGTTTGGTATATTATGAATTATTTATGTTAGGCATGAAATATATTTATGTGAAAGTTTCAGGTAATGCTTGAATTTGAGCAATGGGTTAGTTCTTGAGTTTCTAACGTTCGTACTTTGATTTTATTTTGCACGTGTGGATAAGGTGTTGCCAAGTTCAACGTGATGTGCTTAAATATAAGATGAGAAGTATCCGCTTATTGTATTGTCAATTCTTTTATTTCCGGTATATCTACTGAAATACCTGCCAGCTTTCTTTTTGTAAAAAGTAATACTGCCACTGGCAATGTTCTGTTTCATAATTGGGTTATAGATGATATTTGGTGTTCCTTTAGTCTGTCTTGAAGCTTTGAAGGGGATCTTTGATTTCTCTAGGTATTTGTTAAATACACCCTTTTTTAAGCTTCAAAGTAACAGGTTCTGTTTTGCTAAAAACACTTCCGAAAGTGCTTCATAATATGATAACATAAATTAAACACAAAATTTTAGTAGTTTTATTTTCTCCAATATCTTAAAAGCCAGTGTATCGATTGGAAAATATTAAGCATCAAGATGTAGGAAATTAAATTTGTCAAACGAGTCATTTCAATTTGACAATTAATTTTCTTTGTAGAGAGATTCTGCCTTGTCCATCTTTCGAGGCAGCCTGGCCGATTTTGCAGATAAAAGCAGATGAAAAGTCCCTTAACAGGTAAAATATTGAGGTAACCCGCTTATTTACAATATTATTTCATTAGACTTTATACAATCGGTTTTGGGACACCCATATCTGTAAGGAAAGAAAAAGAGAAAAACAAGTCATAAATTGAAGTCAGGTTTTGCGAGGTTTTTTTGGAAGGGGCCCAAAAGCGTATCGCTCGAGAACGAGGATATATAGTCAAAAGCCAGCGCAGTGTACGATTTATTTTTGGTGAATTGTTTTGCTTCAGTTTTTTTTTTATGGCAGTGGCACACACACTAAAGGTAGATCCTATGGCGCTCGACGAGCGGTGTGTGTGCGAAGATGTTGATTGACACGGTTCTTGAATATTTGTAGGTTGTAATTAGTGGGAAACAGATGTCCTGGAAGTGAGTTCCACAGTGATGCAGTGCGCCAGACAAAGGAGTTCTGGTAAAGCGATGTTCTAGGTGTTTCTAGTTGTACGACGAACTGGTGCGCTCCTGCCGTCTGTCGGGACTGCCTGACAGGAGTTGCCAGGGGCGGGATTATGTGGGCCAAATCCTGGGAACATCTGCCGTGAAAGTATCTGTAAAACAGAGACATCTCGGCCACATGTCTGCGATGTTCCAGACTATCCAGATTCCGGGTCAACTCCGGATCGCCGACGAGACGCACAGCCCTCTTCTGAATGGAATCCAGTAGCTTTAGGGTATGCTTTGGTGCGGCACCCCAGATATGTGGGCAATATTCTAAGCACGGTCTTATTTGCGCTTTGTACAGCAAGAGCACCTGCTGCGGTGTATAGAGTTTTTTGTTGCGAAATAGCGCACCAAACTTCTGGGAGGCTGATTTTGCGATGTTAGCAACATGGTCATGCCATGACATATTGCTGTTGACCGAGACACCCAGCAGCCCGATTGACGAGGATGAAGGAATGGTCGATCCTGTCATAATGATGTCAGGGCCCGCTGTATTGGCCCTCTTAGTAAACGTTGCTGCTTGGGTCTT
>MU189815.1:2064-25159 GCA_016904865.1 Pissodes strobi | reverse complement strand
TTCCTGATCCTTTGATTGTGTTTGTCCTTAGTTTCGTCGATCACACGCTTGCACTCGTTTCTCGCTTCGATAAAATAATTGCGATTTTCAGCGGTCTGATTTTGCTGCCAGTACTTATAGGCTTGCTGTTTCCTTCCTACAGCTCTTTCGCATCTTTTGTCGAACCAGGGCTTTCCTTTTGATGGTAACTTGATGGAATTTGGGATGTATGCTTCCATTCCTGAGGAGATTACTTGCATGATCTCTTCGCAGCAGTCTGACGGGTCGTCAGTGGCAAAGCAGACGTCGAGCCAAGGAAAATCTAGGTAAAACTGCCTCAGATCGTCCCAGTTTGCAGAATTGTAATGCCAGATTTTGCGAGGCAATGGTGGATCCTTCTGTATGAGTGGCAATTCACAAACCGTTGTAATAAGTTTGTGGTCGGAGGTACCTAATGGCGGACCAACTGTAACCTTGTACTGGTCAGGATTGGTGGTCAGAAAAAGATCCAGGAGGGCGGCGAATTCGCCCCTCTCTGAGATTCGAGTTGGTTCGTCTACAAGTTGAGTAAGCCCGCAGCTGATGGCAAATGCTTCAGCCTCTCTACCTTCGTTGTCGGTCTTGTTGTGATGTTTGAGCCAGTTGGTGTTGTGGGCATTGAAGTCTCCCAGAATGATTATTTCTGAACTGGGGTGATCGACCTGTATTGAGTCGAAGGTGGTAGCTAGTGTTGAGAAAAAGCTTTGGTAGGCTCTATCGCTCGGAGGGCGATAGAGACAACATATAAACTTGGTTAATCCCTTGGCGGTGAACTTGAGCCACATGACGTCAAGGTTGTTCGGTTCGAGTGTTTCCTCGCGGTGACATGAAAGGTCGCTTCGGACAAAAAGGCATATTCCGAACTTATATCTAAATCGGGTATGTAAGTCGTAACCAGGATAGAGGTAGTTCACTGTTGTTGTTGTAGAACATACTTGTGTTTCTGCAAGGGCTAATATGTGTGGTCTATTTGCTTGTAGATGTTGGTGTACCGAATTTATGTTTGTATTTAGGCCTCTTATGTTGCAGAAATCTATTCTAAATTGGTTCGGTATCTTTGCTGTCTGTGAAATGCGGAATGAAGGGCTCCCAGGGCCACCCAGCGCCCGGAGATCCGAATGGCCGGGGAGTTTACCTCCGGAATATTTTGATCCTGGAAGCACCATCATGTCCATATATTCCTACTGTGAAACCCGGGAACACCAGCGCGGAAGCGGAACGTGATTTGGGAAAACCACTTAGCGCTCCCCAATTCTGGTGGAGTGGTCTTTCACCGGACGATGCGAATAGGCTTATGCATCTACCACCTAAGGCCGCTTCCACTCGAAGCATCGGCCTCAGACTCATTCCTTTGGCGGTCCCTAGTCTGACAGGGGTAAAAATGGGGTTTGTTGGATCACTCCCCAGTGATCAGCTCCAGACTTTGTACTTTGGTGTTCTCCAGCCTGGGGGAGGACGATGGGATTTGATGGGCCATATCCCATGGCAACTCGGAATGGCGGGGGCGTCACTCCCCGTAATCAAACTCCTCTCACCAGTTTGACGTTCCTGCCAGCCAATACAATGCAGCCCCTCTTGTCACAAACTGTCATTGATCAGCTCCAGACTTTGTACTTTGGTGTTCTTCAGCCTGGGGGAGGACGATGGGATTTGATGCGCCATATCCCATGGCAACTCGGAATGGCGGGGGCGTCACTCCCCGTGTTTTAACATGTCTTTACAGGTCAGTAAAATGAAACTTATAATATTGTTATTAACATAATTCGCACAAGTATTTATTTTATTCTCATGGATAATTCATATTTGATGGCATAACCTGTGTAACATATTTAATGAAATCGTTTTATGCTGTGAACAACACTGCTTTAAATGAAAACAGAAAATGTATTATTTGCCATCTTTTCGTACTAGGATTTTAATTTTAGTATGACTGAGAGTGTACGCAAGGGCGTTGATGAATCTACTAACCAATTCCTACCCTGACGGGAGAATATCCTAGTTATACATGTAATGATCATTCTAGAGTTATTGGCCCAAATTGCATCTAAATAGCTGGGTAGCCTCCGTATTCCAGGATCGCAGTACCCGCCAGCGCCAGCGGCGTCTGGCTAACAACAACCCCTTCAGTTTTAAATGTATTGTTACAAGTGTGGAACTACGAATTGTGGCACGGAAGACAGTAATTTAATTAATTGTTATACTAATAAAGGTTATACAGCATAATTCGGTTTAGGAATTTAGATCGAGGGTTTCTCTGCCGTACTCTTTCCCCTCGTGAATTCCAGGCTGAGTCCGGCACGTTTTTCTCTAATAATGTGGCAAGTTTTCTTTAATAAATTAGGCGTATTAGGAATCTGTTAATCAATTTTGACGGTCATTGGTAAAATAAAGACAAAGCACATACTTTACTTATCTCCTGACCCGGGTAGGTTATACTACAATATTTTGATGTTTCAGTAGGCCTTCCAAATTCCTACTTTGACCTAAAAAGTCCTCGAAGTTGTCCGTCGTGTAGAGGTAGAAGAATCCTTCTAGTAGTTCGGTCGGCGACATTTCCATCCGAGTTGCCTGGCGAGCCGCTCGCGAATCCCTGATTAGCCCAGCAGGTCGATCGGTGATGTTCAGATAAGTTAGTCTAGTTTATCTATATTTCAACCACTGGTTAATTTGTAACACCCAAATAGTCAGCATGTGAATCTCTTTTTACTTCATTTTATTCATTTGGCATTATGTAAGGCATATTCCTCTGAACCGGCCAGGGTCTTAGACCATTTGTTTGCCATTGTTTTTTTTTTATTCTAACGATACATTAAGCATAAAATTTCGTTTTGGTGTTATCGTCGTGACTATTTCTTAAACACTTTAAGTTATACTTTTGTCACGGCTACCAACCATCCGAATGATTTTGTGCTACCCTATAGAACTAGCCTTGTCGCGTCTACGTATGAATCATCGCCAGCCGCGAAGATTCAAGAACTGTGGAATTCTCTCAATGCCTGGTCGATGATAATATAGAGTTAGATTTTATATAGTATATAAATAGCGGAAAGAACGCGAGTTAGAGTTAATTAATCATTCAGTTCTGAATTGTAAAGATCTAATAGTTGCAAATTTATAAGAGTAGTTTAGTGTGTTTAATTGTATAGCGATAAAGAATAAACATAGCATTATTGTAAAATAGTAAAAGTTGTGATTTCGACAGAACCCACGGAAAAGAGTCGACATTAGTGGACAAAATGCTTGACGATGGAATAATTGAAGAGTCATCAAGCCCATGGTCGTCTCCTGTTGTCTTATTCACCAAAAAGGATAGGAATACCAGATTCTGCGTGGACTATGGAAGGCTCAATGATGTTACCAAGAAAGACAGCTTTCCACTTCCCAGAATTGATGACACGTTGACGACACAAGCAGGTTCTCATTGGTTTCTAACACTCGATTTAAAAACCGGCTACTGGCAAATAGGCAATGATGAACAGGGTAAGGAAACAACGCGGCCTGACTTGGAAAACGTGCCTGGTCTATCTTGATGATATATTGGTGATGGGAAAATTTTTCGAAGAGCACCTACAAAACCTGCATGAAGTTTTTACTAGAATCAAGAATGCTCATCTCTTACTGAGTCCAAAGGAATGTTTTCTTTTTCAACAAAAAGTTGAATTTCTCGGGCATGTCGCGACATGCCCGAGAAGTCATCAGAGGGAATCCAAACCGACCAACGAAAAATTACAGCAATCAAAGACTAGCCTCGTCCTCGCGACAAATACGAACTGCGAAGCTTCCTTAGAATATGTACTTATTATAGAAGATTTGTCGAAGGATTTGCAAATATAGCTGCACCTCGACATAAAATCATTGAAGAATGAGCAAATTATAACTGGGATCATAACTGTGATTTTGCGTTCAGGAAATTAAAAGCGGCTCTATGTTCTAGACTGTTCTAGTCCAATATTGGGATATCGCAAGTACAAGCAGGGGAAGAACGAATTATCGAATACTACAGTCGAACATTTCCGAAACCTGAACGTAACTACTGTGTAACCCAAAAAGAGCTTTTCTCAATAGTGCACTCTGTTGAGCATTTCCATAAATATCTGTATGGAAAAGAATTCCTAATAAGGACCGATCATGTAACACCTAAATGGCTTTTGGATATGAAACAGCTTGAAGGACAGGTAGCCAGGTGGCTTGAAAAGTTACAACAGTATAACTTTAAGGTTAAGTGGGCAGCGATATTGCATAATAAGGCAGATGCTTTATCCAGAAGACCATGCCAGGATAATGGGGAACTTGCATAAAAATTAAATTTGAAAAATATTACTCACAAACATAATTTAATACTATTAAAAGAATCACAGTTCACAAAAAAAAACTAATTTTTTATTTTTGTATAATAAATATAAGCAATTAAAAACTGCATAATTCAAATTGTTCTTGTAACGCGCCGTCCTTGGCTGGGACCGGTTGTGACGTCAAGTAGCTCGTTTGTCGTCGCGTCTGACGGATGGCAGAGCAGGGAACGTCTTAGCTTCCATTATTATTATTAATATTAAAGCACAGATTAAAGTACAAGTCAATACGAATTGTAACAAACACCCTGGCAATTCAACGACAAGCAGTAATAAACGTAAATATTTTAATAATTGTGGCTGCCGATGCCATACTGCCTTCACTGACATTTTAAGATAATTATGTCAATGACTGCTTTCCGATCGAACGAGCGGTGTGACGTCACGTGTCGTTTAAAATGAGTAGCTTGCGGTCACAACTTTAATTGTTTATTGCAAATTAAATATTGCGATTTGAGGGCTGATATTTGGTGTGTGCTGTCTCTATAGGTAGGCAAATATATTAAAGAAATAAAAAAAAATTGTTCAAGTTCCCCATTGTAAGCATTGCCAAAGAATAGATCAACGAGAAGGAATTACTCCCATTAGGCAAACGAAATTTGAGGTTGATCAGCAGTGGACCACAGAGCAACTTAAAAAGGATCAGCTTGAAGATAGTGAAATAGCACTACGGCTAAAACCAAGAACGTCAACCAAGACCAAGCTGGAGAGAGATTTCAACTAACGGATTTACTTTTTAAACTCTGTGGGCTCAGTGGGACACCCTGGTAATGGAAAAAGGACTTCTTAAACGAGCATGGGAAAGCGCCGATGGAAAAGTAGTGAACACACAGTTAGTGGTACCAAGGAGGAAGATTTTGGAAGTTCTCGAAGAAGTTCATAATGGAAATTCTGGTGCTCATCTCGGAGTAAACAAAACGATTGACAAGATTCGCGACAGATTTTACTGGGTCAACTACTGCCAGGATATGAAATCGTGGTGTCGGCAGTGCTCAACCTGTGCCGCAAGTCTAGGACCCAAAACAAGATCTAGAGGGAAAATGAAACAGTATAGTGTGGGCCTACCGTTTGAACGTATCGCCATTGACGTAGCTGGCCAATTTCAAGAAATAAATAATGATAACAAGTACATTTTAGTGGCAATTGCGAGGGCAATTGACTACTGCAGTAAATGGCTTGAAGAGTTTGCAATCCCCAATCAAGAAGCTGTTACCATAGCAGAGGTCCTCGTGAATAACCTATTCAGCAGATTTGGTGTTCCGTTAGAGCTGTACTCAGATCAAGGACGCAACTTCGAATCCAAGGTTTTCCAGAAAGTCTGTGATTCACTCAACATCCATAGAACACGGACTACAGCCTTTTATCCACAATCAGACCGCATGGTTGTTGACGGACATCAGGGCGCTTCGTCCGGATTAATCGCGATAGATTTTAGATTGAACGTAAATAGCGAAAATAATGCTAGTTAGAGTAAGTTAATCATTGAGTTCTGAATTATAAATATTGGAACCAACACATACCACTATTTTTGATGGCATATAGATCAGCAGTCCATGACACCACAGGACTAACACCAGACATGGTTCCATTTGGATGATAACTCCGTTTACCCTGTGACCTATTATTCCGAACGCCAGACAATCAGGGTATGGAAATTCAAGACTACGCGAACTCCCTTAATCCATATACATCCATAAATTAGTAGAGAAAACAAGGAGAAAGCCAGTGACCGAATGAAGACACGATATGATATCAAAGCTATCTATAGGATTTCAGATCAACGATAAAGTCTGGTTATATAATCCACAAAGAAAGAAATCAAAATCTCCCAAGCTAAATCCAATCTGGGAAGGGCCCTATAAAGTCATCAAAATAATTAATGACGTTGTCTATAGAATTCAACGTAGCCCCAGAACCGCGAAGATTTAGGAACTGTGGAATTCTCTCGATGCCTGGTCGAGAATAATATAGAGGCCTCGCTTCGTCCGGAGTAATCGCGATAGATTTTAGATTGAATGTAAATAGCGAAAATAATGCTAGTTAGAGTAAGTTAATCATTGAGTTCTGAATTATAAAGATCTAATAGTTGCAAAGTTATAAGAGGAGTTTAGTGTGTTTATTGTATAGAGTGATACAGGATAAAGAGAGCATTATTGTAAAATGATTTCGACAAAATCCACGGAAAACGTAACACCATTTTCAATTTCACTTGTACCCATCAACATAAAATAACTACAATGCTAGTAGATACAACGTTCTAATGTATTCGAGAAGCGTGAACAGTACATGCTCATGTCCTGGGAAATTCAGTAACTCATTGTCTAACATTAATTTTCGTTAGCCTTATTGTAGTTTTGATCATCTTTTTTTATATTATCTCTTATTTCATTGTCGTCCGCACGCTTGTTTGTCTTAAACAAACTTAAATATTTAGTATTAGGTGGGTTTCAAGAACTCAAATGTCAAATTTGTTTGGGGAATATGCTTGCCAACAACCAAACCTTGTTTAATATATTGGCACTTGAGTGATATTGTAGTTAATTGACTTTATAAAATGCATACCTTGTATGTGTGTAGTGGATCCCGATTTCGTGGGATATCTAAGCTTTATTAGCCAAATTCCTAGTTTAAGTTTCCTGTTGTTAAATTTGGATTTAAGAGAATGTTTCTTTGGTGCTTTAAGCTTTTCTTCATTCAATTACCTTCTGTTTTGACTCTCCTAGGTTCGTTAGAGCCTAAAAAAGTGTGAAAAGAAATGAAAACAACTACATAAATTAACCCACTACCAGTAATGTTCGAACGATTAACCTTACCTTATCTTGATTATATAAAGCCATTGGATAGAGGAAAGTTACAAATCATGAGCGGATTAGTCATTGTCGTAGAAATGGGATGCTAGTAGAATGTAAAATATCCTTTGGTAGGGCTGTCGAATATGCTTGACACGAGTTGCGCGGAGCTTTGATTTGTGGGATATGTAGCATGTTGCTACAAGGTTTATTTTCATCACTTCCATCGATGAAAATCGAAAACTGTCACCCTTCAAATGTTGGTCATTTGCAGTAAATACTAACCCTTGTATAAAATCTTGTGAAATACCCCAGCGCGAATTCTCTATCCAACTAATTTGTGAGTCAGGCAGTACCTGTTGTTATTATTTTTAATGTATTTAGTTTGGTGCCGAAACTCAGTTCCATAATTGGGATTTTCACTGTTTTATTCGCAGATGAGTTGCCTCTCTCCTTTTATGTGTCGCCATTTTGTATTTTCTTTCAGGGCCTAATTTCTTTTGAGTCTCTTCGCAGAGATTCTGTCTCAGCTACATATTTTACTTTGTTGCGAAGCCTAAGCCGAAACGAGTTGCATATTTCAACTTGGGGATTTTCAGGCTTGTGCCGTCTACAAGTTGATGGCGCATTTTCAAATAAATGCCCCCCTATCCCCGCCCACATTACGTAATTTGCACGCTTCGAAAACAGCTCATTCTGACCGACGCGACGTATTGTTAATTACAATTTTTCTTAATTTTACTTTGTCCACCCTAATCTAAGGTAAAGGTAAATAAAGAAAATTTGGAAACCAAGAATCTGGCACACTCTTTAGTATCAACGCTTCTTTCTTTACGTAGAAATATCTGTTTTCTAAGTTAACTTAAAACGCAGGAAATCTTCATCCATAAGCAAAGTAATTGTGAACTTACCCTAGTAAACATAAGTTTTTATGTTTGCTAGGATTGATATGCAAGCTTCAATATCGTTGATTCATATCGCTATTTATGCCCATTCAATTTGGTCGATTCAAATAGTTTGATCAAAGAGGATAAATTCTATAAATGGAGCATACAACTCAAAGGAATACACTTAAAGGAATTCTACTGAAATATTTCAAATTATAATGCATCTCTAAACTAACATACAATTATAATAATAAAAGTAATAATAAAGACGTTATACGAAAGCACGTTTTGTCTAGGAAAGACCATGGTCCGACTAAAATTAGATTAAACTTTGAGAACGCAATGCTTTGTGCATATTTAAATATGTCCTGTGCATTATAGTCTTTGTAACTCGGACGTGACAAAATTCCCTGAATTATTAATTTAGTAGAAGCCGTTGAAACTATACGGAATTATTCTATGTTACCGCATAGATATGGACAGTAAATATAATTATACGGATATACATTACACTCTTGATGTTTACTAATGCTATGGTTATTCTACCAAAAGTGCTTATATCTGACTATGATGCCTTAACATTTCAGAGTTATTATTAAGAGGAATAATATGAAAGGAATAATATTTAATTTTGCAATTTTCAAATTGTAAATCAGCTGCTTTCTCATAACGTCGACTGACTAGAACACTTGGCTGGTTCGTTTGATATTCCTTTTAAGTCTATACTTAGGGTATATATACTTAGGGTATATATACTTAGGGTACCTATTTCCATTAAAATATAATTTGGTTTTTAAAATTATGACACATCAATGGCAATCCATGTCCAATACGCAATAAGTTCATTATTTTTTTCCAAAAAGAAGCTCGTACTTGAAGTGTTGGTATTAACAGCTTTTTAAAGGGTCAACTGTAGGATAAGAATTAGACTATTCCGCGAACTGACTGATCTAGCTGTCAATATTATGTTGTTTGTTGCGTACAGTTTCACGAAAATGCCATTATTCAAGAACAAATTGATTTTTTTCTAGACCCAACCTTGCATAGGGTTCCCACTAAAACTAGACTCAAATCACATGCAATTCCTTCTCAACAATTATTATCCTAAGAAAAGAGGTTACGGTAATTTTAACATGGTTTTGGTTCCGAATTCGCATATATTTCTTCCTGCTATAATTGAAGACTTTTTATCTTAAACTTAGTTTCAAGTGACTATTCAAACCGCGCGGCGGCGGCCTGGTACCAACAGAATCGAAGATTCAAGGTTGAACAGCATAAAAATAGTAATATATAATAGATGTCTAGTTCGTTTTCTCTTAAATATATCATTTGATAATTATTTTAATCTAGGAACTAATATTATGATTATTTTTATGCAAACACACCAGTAGAGACGCATGCTTTAATATGTCAATTAGTTTCAATATGCAATATTACATGATATAAATCGAAGAAGTGCGGCCTTCTTTGTGGCGGAAAGTGAAACTGTGTGACGGTGTGCTCGAAAGCATTTTTGGCCAAACTCTACTTTAACTAGAGATTTTAGAAGATAAGGGAAGATCGAGCATCTTATTTTTGTCCCTGACCACGTAAGGTGTTTTGAGAAGATAGGCTATCTTTATTTTTCTTTTTTTTTAGATTCTAGTTCCATTTTATTTTTTGACACTCATCTCATATAGTGTAGGGCAGGATGACGCCATCAAACATACAATTCTCGCGTGGTTTTACGTAAAACTTCGCACCTAAAATTGTATGTAATTCAACCTTATCTCACTGTAACCGTATTTTATCTCCTAAACCATATTTGATAAATTGATGCTTAGGGCATGAGATAGGCAAGCATGTAGATCATATCTTATATCTAGTATCTTTTGCCTAAACTCATTGTACCTTAGATGAATGATGAATAGTTTACGTATCGATCTGATAAAATTGCCTGTAGTTTGGACTTGAGGCTTCGCGAAAAAGGAAAATGAGCCTTATTGCTGCAGAGTGGCAATTATTTAATCTTTGATTGTAGTTAACCAATTTAACTAATACAAACAACTGTCCTTGCCTATAGGCTATGTTTAGGTTGGAGAAAGCAATTTAGAAAAGTTAATAGCTAAGGTACTAGATACTAGAACTACTAGACAAGTCTACGAGACCCTATGTATCTTCTGTATCTTCCAACATCGCTACCTATCGTTTATATTATATGACATTGTTAAAGGTGATCTTAGTTGGTCATTCTGAAACCTATACGTATTTATTTTTCTTATCTTCAATATTGACAGGGTCTTGTCAATATAACTTTGGCCTTGACAGAAACAAGACCATAGTTTTAATTTTTTGTTTTCTAACTAATGTTTTTCTGATTGAAGTTAAAATTAAAGTATAGATTTTTTTTTAATTAATTAAAAAGGAACCTAGCCCCGGAGTGTTGTATTGCAAATGCCCGGCCCCTGTAGTGGGGTCGTTTGAGCGCCACCCGTTCTAGCCAACTAAACGGAAAAAGCTCTGCTGGTGTTGTGCAGGGTGTCTAGGTCGGCTCATTAAATCAACCGGTACTTAATTTCAAAATAACAAGAAAACGAAAAGATAGGCTGGCTTATTAAATCAATAATTAATCAATTAACTTAACTTATCAAGAAAACACAATCTAAAATTTAAGGAACAATATATTTGCTACTAAGTTCTTTTTTTTTAAACACAGCAACAATCTGGAGTAAAATGTTAAATGGAAATGCGGTTAGTTAAGAAAAAAGAATGTCAAGTAACTATTAAAGTAATTGATGATGTAAACAGAGCACAATATGGAGATTGTGTGGAGACCAATTCATTTGTTAATACTCGGTTCTGTATGCCTTACAACTAAGTGCCCTAATTACTACTAGGCAGTGCGCATTAGACAAAGCCCCCTTACTTTAATAAAAACCATAGCCCCCCTCTTGCATAAATATATCTTCTTTATAAAACAAATTCCCCCAGAAAAAAAACCATGGACTGACAATGCCCATGAGCACATAAAAGAGATACTAAGGTTCAGACAACTTGAATATAAAAAAGATAGGGATGAATCACCCCTAAAAGAAATTATAAACTTCCCCATACAATCAAAACTCAAGTTACATTAAAATAAAAACTCAGATTTGATAAAATGCAGTAGATAAGATAACATATGGGACGCAAAGCAAATGGCGGTATAAGCACAAAAAAGGTAACACACATAAAGCAATTAAATCATTAATTTAGGCAAAACTGGAGCATTAATCACCTCGTTAGTGTGTGTGGGGGCTAGGGAAATTCGACGGTCTCGGTCTTCTCTGACGAACGTGGAAAGCCTCTAGAAATAATGGAAAAAAACCGTTAGCGTCATGGCGTCCACGCGCTTCACAGGCAATAGAAAAAGAAATCCAGAGAAAATGCTTACCCAGTACAGTATGTAGATCCCGAAAATCGGTCGTGTCAAAACACCAAGAGATTCCACAGTATATCCCCAATAAATGGGTTAAATTAAATCCCAAACACAATGTGGAGTCTCTATACGCACTAGCAAACCTTCTTCTCGCCTTGAAAGGGAATCTCAGAAGAGCTCTCCATTGGTGTCCGTCAATTTGCCTACGAGATTAGAATGCTACGTCAAATCAGCAAGTAGTGACGTATTGAAACATGCCCAGTCATTTCGATAGAGGGAATAATTCTTAGATAATAAACGCCTTAGTTCTCGTTTCTTAGGATGATAAACGATGGCGGAAGCCACAAATAGTGAGCTAAAATTACATTTTTCAAGAAATGCTAGGAAATACTCCTACGAAAATGATAAACCTTTAAAAATTTAAATCGAGAGCGACAATCACGGAAGGACAGTCCATTCTTATTATTCGGAACGAACCTTACAAAAACTACAGCATGCCGTATAAAGCATTAAATATATTTAAAAGCAGAAGTCCCAAAACCATCTAACGATCTTCAGATATGGCGGCCGGCAATTGGTGTTCCGCAAACAAGGGTTTCCCAAAAGGTTATGGAATATTCACACCGTCAGGAAATTATGGATCGACGAATCTACTGCAGCGTATTTGTGGGTTTTATTAACACAATTCTTAAGAATATCAAACGATTTGCTGGCTGTTCTACGATAATGTAATATAAATCAAGCCAAGCTATTATAATAATAATGTGCATCGCTTATCAACTAAAATAAATAGAGTCACAACGTGTTCTGAAAGGTAATACAAATATATCGTTAACCTATACTTAGAATAGAGTTAATTTACATTAAGAGAAGCGGCAATTTCAAGCGAATTGTTAGCAAATCGAATCAATAAATTTAGAATTAATAAACCGATGAGTGCAAAATACAGCATCTTTTTCCCTAAATGTGGCATATAAATGAAATTCAAAAATATTTGACATTGGCAAAATCGGACTGTTACAACTTATTTAACTACCTTTCGTTTTGTTCATAGTTTACCCTAAAATATATTGAGTTGTACATAATTTGCTTGGTATTCACTTTGTTATTAATTTGACCTAATGCATAAGTTCAAAAACAGATTCTGAACAGAAGGTCTGCTCAAATTGGCAAAGGTAGTTGATATATGAAATAAGTGGGGTACTGACTGATGGCTGCTGGCAGTCCTAAAGCTACTGTCTAACGTTGCGAACTAGCGGTACTATGCCTACTGCTACTAGTTGAAGTACCATGGGTCTAGATGCATCCCAGATCGTAGCACAATATACGATTCTCATCTTTTTCAACCTTTTTTATTCAGTTAACGATAGCAGTATATAGTGACTACCACAATACCAAGGGTACCCAAAAGCATAAAAATTAGCTCACTCCGCGTGACAGTTTGACCCAATATGGAATAAGCGAATCTTCTACCACGCCCTGCTTGCGCAATTATCACCTCTTCGTCGATTGACTGCTTTACATAGCGGCCTGTATCACTAGGCATCCGTACTCAAAAGGACTTCCCAGAGTTCCATTAGCGCGGTACTGGCAGTATCGGCATGTAAAGCTCTGGTCGAGAAAAGCCAAAATCAAACGCCAGTGCTCACGGTAGATTGGGTTTAATGTGTATTTCTATTTTCAATAACTAGTACATCCATATTCACATACCATGTTTGCTACGCTTGCAACCTGCATATCTATCAACTATCTTGATTTATAATCTAAATAAAACAACTGGCATATTATTCCCAATAATGGACACATTGCAATAGTGTATGTTTGTCCTAGATAGTCTAGACAACCTACATATTCTATAGTGAATTCTATGGAGGGACGAGTAGAAAGTAGAAATGAATTTTTTTATGGTGCTCAGAATATGCGCTAGGCATCCTGACAAAAATGTCAGCCACCTCTACGTAAGGGATTTGATTTCAAAATTTCGGGAAGCTGGATCCGTTGGTAATAAAATTAGTAATTTGAAAATCGACTTTATTCCTATTTAGAATAAAATGACAATCACTTTAAGCACCTAATAAAATAGTTAAAAAAGAGCAAAGGCCAAGTATTTGCGTTATTGCAAAAAATTAAGTTTTAGCACTACAGTAGTGTTTTAATTCAGGCTTGGGATACTTTTTTATTATTCAGGTTTATTTGTTAATTTTGCAATGATCAGTTTTAAAATATTTTCTCAAAATTTTACTAATAGAAGTACCAGAAATCAATATGCAAATATGTGGAGAAAAAACGTGGCCTCCTGATTTTCCCCTTCTTAATAGTACAGGGTGGCTCGAATTCGAGTCTATGTATGCGGATCTCGAAAACCGTATAAGAGATACAGTGTCGGTCAAATTAGGCAAACATTTAGAAAGCTATAAAATTCCAAGTATTTCGGGGTCGAAAATTTTTTTTTTTTGAAACATCGGTTTATTTCTTTCATGTGCTTATTTAAAAACGGATTTCAAATTGAATTGCACTTTTGCATTGCCACTTTTTCCGCTCTATCTAATGATGGTATCCAGTTTGGAATCCGACGTTTTATCTTCAAGGGGTCATCATCAGATGGCGCAGCTGAAATAATCCTTGATATCGCTCCGTAATTTTCTTTAAAATAAAGTAGCTAAAGTGAGAAAATATTTATTATTTTGTACTTAGAGTGTTTGTAGTACGATTTTTTTTGGATCTTCCAGTGCTAAGTAGGCAAGACCAGCATTTTCCACTCTTAATTTGGTGATTTTGTGCTTACGTGTTCAACTGTCATCATGGTTTTGGCAAGCGCCGACATTCGTGAAATTAAAGGCATTATAACAAGTATGTTTAGCGAAAAATTTCTGGAAGAGGTAGCGGATAAGGTAACTAGTATTATTGAAAAGAAACTAGATGCCCGTTTCAAGAAGCAGGAAGAATTTATTTCGTCCTTGGAAGAAAAACTAATTAAGGCTAATGAGGATAACAAGCAGCTAGCGATCTTATTGGATACCTAGGAACAGCAAAGTCGCAACAAAACTCTGCGCATATTTGGAATCCCATCAGTTGAAGGTGAAAGTCCGGAAATATTAAATGGCAAAATACTGAAATTATTTAATTCAGATATGAAGGTAAACATACCAAACAATGCCATAAAAAATGCCACCGAGTCGCATCTAGGAATCCTACGGATAAACCAAACGCAGTGTTAGTGCGGTTTTCGCACAATGAAGCGAAATTATCGGTGCTAAAATCAAGAAAAACACTGAAAGGTGGGCAAATCCAAATTAAGGAGGATTTTACCAAAAATCGGCTTAATTTATTTGAAAGTGCTGTAAAACAGTTTTCCTACAGACATTCGTGGGTGCATAACGGGAATATTTATGTAAAGGATGGTGAAAAAATGTCGAGAATTGCTGATGTTAGTGAGTTAACCAAATTTAAACAATAAACTTTAAATATGGATATTTTGTATTTGGTGAGTTATTCGGATTTTTTCTAATAACTTATTGGGTATTTAATTATTGTTTTAACTTACCTATCTTAAAACTGAATGGCTGTGCCATAATATTTTTTTTTCATGCTTTAATATCCTTAATTATATATCTGTTATGTTTTCGTATAATAATAAATATGTTGTTTCTAACATTGCAACTAACAAAATCTACTATTTTTGTATGGCTAACATTTGGTAAAATTATCATTTCTTTTTCTCGGGTACTTTTTTGTATGTAAAAGTCATGTATACCTATGTATGTATCATTTTTCTATTTATTTTAAGGTTTTTTATTGTTTTCATCTTTACGTAACGACATAGTGAGCAATTTATCAGGCTTAAACTTATATTTGTTCTCTAAAAATTCTCTAGACTTTAAGAAACATATATTCTTTCGAGTCCTTTTCCCTTTATCCCTAATTTTAAATCTCTTTATTATTCTTTTTACCTTTATACCTACATATATTATTAAAATTATGTTTGCATGTGCGCATATTAATGCAAGGTCTTTGTGCAATAACTTTAATACTTTTAAAGATCATGTCGTTTGTCTTTCAGTATGATGTAATTGGTGTTTCGGAGTCCTGGCTACATGCTGATATTAATGACGAAATTATTCATTTAGATAACTACAATCTTATACGTCAGGATCGGTTGGGCCGAGGGGGTGGTGTTGCGGTATATTGTAAAAGTATTTTTAATTATCGTGTTTTGCTTCGGGAATCCGAGGCATTTCTTGAGCATATTTGGATTGAACTTAAAGCAAGTGGCAAAAAAATTCTTATTGGTAACATATATCGCCCACCTAAGGGTGATTTAAACTTATTTTATTCTCACTTAGACACTGTTTTAGTCGATTTTTACGCAACTTATGATCATATCTTTTTACTTGGCGACTTTAACATTAATGTTTTAGGTTTAAGTACAACTTCTCCTTTACTCGAATTTACTGAGGTCTATGGATTAAAGCAAGTTATTACAGAACCTACAAGAGTGTCAAATTTTAGTATGCCTTTAATTGATCTTATTTTTTCGAATGTGGATTCAATTGAGTATTGTGGGGTAAGAGATGTTGGTATATCAGATCATTTGCTTGTTTACTGTAAAATTAAATTTGAAACCCCTGAACACCCCGACATCAATTTTATTTATCGTAATTTGCATGGTGTGGTTCATGCTAAAATTATATCTGACTTGGAGCTAATACCATGGCACACTATGTACAATATGATAGATATAGACCAAAAAATAGATTTCTTTAATCAATCAGTGCTTAATATTATAGATCTACATGCCCCTTTAATTAAAGTGAATCATAAAACCAAACCTTACTGTCCATGGATAACTCCAAATGTAAGACTAATGCAGAAATTTCGTAATAAAGCTTTAAATAAATTTAGACAAAGTAAAACCCGGGATGATTGGAATACATACAAACAATTTAGAAATGTCACAACCAGTGCAATAAGAGCTGAAAAAAGAGCGTATTTAAATTATAAATTTGGAACTTGTGATAATAAAAAACTTTGGCGTGAATTAAAAAATATTGATATTGCCGGAAAATCCAATGTTCAACTGCCTTTGCATTTGCAAGACGTCGAGAAACTTAATAGCTTTTTTACCGAAATAAATAATAAAAATAATAAACCTGATAATGAATTTGTTAATTTTTTTAAACAATACCAAATTTCTCCCAATGAATTTAAATTTAATTTAATTACTCAAGATGTGGTCATCAAAATTTTACAAACTATAAAAAGTAAAGCATTTGGTGTTGATGATTTAAATATAAGCATTATTTTGCTCTGTTGCCCTGCGACAATAAATTAATCCACTTACTCACATCATAAATGTCTGTCTGGAAAAAGTTATTTCCCTAAAATATGGAAGCAAGCTAATGTTATTCCCTTACCCAAAATAAAAAAAACCCACAGAATTTAATAATCATCGTTCTATAAGTATTCTTCCTGTTCTTTCAAAAGTAATGGAGAAAATTATGGAACAGCAAATTATGGAATGTTTAAATTTTAATAATTTGATACCAGAATATCAGTCTGGTTTTCGTAAAGGTTATAGCTGCACCACCGCATTAACTCATGTAACTGACGACATTTTGAATGCTCTGGATAAAAACTTAGCCACGGTGTTGGTTCTTTTGGTTTTTTCTAGGGCTTTTGAGTTGGTAAATCATGAAATTCTTTTGGCTTTGCTACATTATATAGGCTTTGGCGAGTCGGCAGTAGCTTTAATAGCTTCTTATCTGTCTGACCGCAAACAAAGAGTAACGCTGCATGACAAAAGTTCCAGAGCCCTAGAAGTGATCATTGGAGTTCCACAGGGTAGTATTCTTGGCCCATTGCTATACACAATTAATACGTCACAGATCACAAAAGTAATTAAATATTCTAAACATCATAACTACGCTGATGATACTCAAGTGTATTTTTCTTTTAAATGCACTGATGTTGCTCAAGCCAATCATAGAATAAACTCTGACCTGAACAGTTTATTTTCTGAAATTCAAAAGCTACACTTAAAAATTAACTCTGCTAAATCAACAGCTATTATTTTCTGTAGTGATGTCCACAGAGCTTTTGTTTTAAATAATTTAAATATCCAAATAAATAACGATGAAATTGCTTTTAAAAACTCTGCCAAGAATCTCGGTCTTGTAATGGATAACAAACTTACATTTAGGGAACACGTTACCCTTAAGTTAAGAAACGGATATTGTGCTTTAAGATCAATTTATTCCCAGAGACACTATTTGAGTACCAGTGTCAAAAAAATTCTCTGCGATTCACTTGTATTATCACCACTAAACTACTGCGACACCATCTATGGACCCTGTCTTCATTATTGTGACTCTTACAGAATACAGAAACTCCAAAATTCTTGCCTTAGGCTTATATTTGGCATAAGAAGAAGAGATCATATATCTCACAAGCTAAAAGATGCAAAATGGTTAAATATGGAAAATCGGAGATTGTTGCATTCTCTTTGTTTCCTTTATAAATTGCTTAAATGGGAAACTCCATCATACTTACTTAAAATGGTTACCTTTCGGACTGATGTACATAATTTAAATATAAGAAGAAAACATTTATTAACCGTTCCATCTCACAATAAGGAAATTTTTAAAAAGTCATTCTTATACTTGATTGTGTATCAGATCAACAAATTTCAAATATTAGATTTTACGATGTCCAAAACGCATTTAAAGCAAAATTTAAACATCTTTTTTTTATCCCATAAAATTTCTATTTTTTTAATGCCATTTAACAAAATATGCTACTTAATTTTTAACTTAAACACTGTAATATGTAAGGTATGTCATCAAAGTTCAAACGCACCTAATCCTTTCCTTTTCCTCTTCCTTTCCTGTTTTAGGTATGTGTTTCTTTAAATTTGCATTTAATTTATTTGAAGGCGTCAACAGAATTTAGGGGATCTATTTTAAAGACTCCTTTGAAAGTCTGAATATAATGGCCTATTGGTCACTTCATGTCGATATGTTTTACTAATATTTTAGTAGGTACCAATTATTTTTCTTTATAATTAAAATGTCATTGTGAAGGTTAAGAATATTATTTTTATCTGTATTAAAAAATTAACATAGTTTAACTCTGTGTACCATTATCATTTTTTTTTGAGTGACTAATTTATTATTATTATTATTATTATTATTATTATTATTATTATTATTATTATTATTATTATTATTATCAACTATCTTTTTTTAAATACGAACTTTAATTTTTATTACCGGATTTCAGATGATATTGGCGTTATTAATATAAATATGTGTTTTTAATCTTGTTTTATTCTTTTTATTGATTATTTTTTATTTTAATTACGTGTTTTGCTTTCGCGTAATTTTAAATAGTTTAAGATACTTTTGAAATTTTTATATTCTATAAAAATACACTATTTTTTTTCGTGTTAAGTAGATGGAGCTTTTATTTTTAATAAAATTAAAATAGTAAAATTAAATAAACAGGTTCGTTTATTTTTTACCTCGATGCAAAATAAATAATTAAAAAAAAAATAAAGTAAAAATTAAAAAAATATATAAAAAAATTAAAAACAAACATTAATTTTAATAACGCCAATATCAACTGGAAAAACATAAATGAATTAAAGTTCATATTTAAAAAAAGAAAGTTGATGATGACCCCTTAGAGACGAAACGTTGAATTTCAAACTTGATATCACCATTGAATAGAGCGAAATAAGTGGCAAAGTAAACGTGAAATTCAATTTGAAATCCATTTTTAAATAAGCGCCATAAAAAAATAAAACGATTTCTCAATATTTCGGTTTTTTCCGGATATCAGTTACGTGGTGCCTCAATCCGCCCCTGGAATCCAAGTCACCTGAGAAGAAAAAGTTCGGTTAACGCATACAATGCTATTTCCCGGTGCTCATCTTTTCAATGACTCAAGTGATAACATTAATAAAAATGCTGATTCCTATTTTTAATAGACATTATCTTTAGACGATTTGCTTACTATAATTTTACTCGTAAATAATGTGTTGGGAAAATATCTTATAAGCATTAAAGTAGGAACTTATCTTTTAAACCAAATTTAATCTTATGCTGATATTATAATTATTAACTTTTTATCAATATTGAATAATATAAATACGTTAGAAAATGGGATAATATCATACAGTGAATTGCTAAACGTCGTAATGTTAGTTTGCGAATCTGTATCCTTGCGTCAATAGATTCGCATTGGAAAACCTGCATAGTTTTATTGGCAGTCTATTACCAAGTATAATTTAAGGTGTTTTAATTAAGTTTCACATATTTTTGGAACCACAATTTAATCAACAACATAACTTATCTCCGGAAATACTCGGAATTTTAAAACTTTCTAAACAGCATATTGTTAGGCACCTAAATGTGCAATTTTGCTAAATGTGACCGACACTGTTCCTATTGCGGTTTTCGAGTTCCCCAGCCACCCTGTACAGACGCTGGCTTGCAATGTGAATTGAACATCACTGAAAATATTGCTACAAAAATTGCTCCACCGTCTCCGAATTCTGGTTGTTTATTCATTATCCTCTTAAACTTTTGTCAAGTCAAATATAATTTTTAGAAAATTAAATATTTTCTCAAGTTCTAGTGAGTCTTCTATCGATTATTCTCCAGAAGAGAGTATTAATGACGCTAAAGTGTCAATAAGTGATAATGATATATCATCGAAATGAACATTTATATCACTAAAATGCTGGAAACTCCATATAAAAACAAAAGTACTGAAAAAAGGACAAGGAAAGCAATAAATAGTCAATTATAAACTGACAAGTTTTTCCGATAAAACCAAAACCCAAACTTAAAAGGTAAGGCAGAAGTAATAAAATGTAATATGCAGAAAAAGTGCTTAGAGGCGCCTGTAGGTTCCAAAAAATAGTTAATAAAAAGGAGAAAAAATTGATTCTGCAAAATTTGTGACAAAAATGAACAAAAAGATAACGTGGGCCTCTGTTTTCATTGTTTAACTTACGTGCATGAAGAATATGTCGGGCTTACCAAAGCTGATAAGAACAAGATTATGTGCGAGACTGTACAACATATTAGTAATATTTTGTGTTCTTTAATTGTTCTAAAATTTCATTTGTTGTTTATCTTTTAAGACGCTTTTTTACACTGCTAGGTTATAATATCATGTAACGTCCAGTAATCTGATTTTTTTTTGTTTTAATTACTTTTTATTTATTTTTTTTACTTGGAGAGTTTCTTCTTTGTTGTCCTTTTCAACTCTTTAAAAGTAGGAATTTGTATTTTTATTAACTATTTCATAATTGTGTATTTCATTATTTTAGTTCTACTTCATTAGATTTGTAATCACACAAGTTAGATTTAAACATTTGAATTTAAAGGAAATTAAATTACCTATTAAAAGTATTGCTGCTTTGGTAATCATTAAAAAATATCATTTTAATTTTAATAATAATTGTAATACTATTTTATAAGTTGTAATGGGTGGCCATATTACCGTCACCGTATTAATTATATTAACATCATAGGCAAACCATATGACCGAAAGTAAATGTTTTTAAAAAGACCACTAACAAATAGTACGTCTTAAAGGAATAACTACTTTAGAAGCTTAATGTACCCCTTTACATCAAGTATAAAGTATTTTATTTTAAAGTTAGGTTCAGTGCATTTTCAGCACTTAATATTGCCTTATTATATGCACCTACCTTAATTATTTTCTTTGATCTCTAGATAGAAGTTTTATTACAGAAAATTATCTCATCTTAAACTTGTGATATGGCATGGTATTAAAGCAGTGTGTAAAATAGCGTACTATGCAGTGAGCATTATTTAATGATAGATATTAAGACACACAAGGAGAAACTTCCGATACGAGAAGTAGGCGAGTGTCATTTAAATGTGAGTTGTATACCTACAGCATTTTTCCTACAACCAGTATTAATAATGAAAAAGAAGCACTGTAATTTTTCAACTAGTAAAGATGGACTCTTAAAATTAATTAATCTGAAATCTGTCATATTCATGGGGATCTTTGATATTGTTGTGATATTGCTTTTTTATACTGGTATCTTAATGAAACATCTAGGTATATCTTAATGAATATCAGTAAAATACAGGTAGTAAATGTATAATAAATCAAATAAAGTATGGGGATACAAAATATTGTATTATGCAATGAGTAATTAATGATAGCTATTAAGACAGGAGCATCTAAATTACGACACAAGCCGTAAGCGAGTATCGTAATGGATGCGAAAGTCTGTCATAATGATTAAATTTGAATAGCATACACTATTTCTTCTACGATCAGTCAAAATTATGAAAAAGAGGTACCTTAATTTTCAAAATACACTAAGTGAATAATAACTATAAACTGTCAAAATTAATAGGTCTTAAATCTGTCATGGTCAATGGGAATAGTGTCAATATTAATTCGCCAAATATTAATGTGATGCTGCATTTTTAATAGTTTTAAACCTGTACCTTAATGAAACATCTGTACCTTAATGAATCTCATTAAAGTACTGGTAGTAAATGTCTAATAAATTAATTAAAGTACTAAAGCAAAAATTATTATGTTATGCAATGGCCAAATAATGATGGCTATTAAGGCACAGCTATGAGAATTACGACACAAGCTATAAGCGAGTATCGTAATCAATGCGACTGTCTTAACCATTAAATTTGAATGGCATACACTATTTCTTCAACGATCAGTCAAAAATATAAAAATTAAAGTCTTTTTTTCAAAATGTACTAAATAAATAATAACTATGAACTGTCAAAATTAATATATCTTAAATCTGTAATGCTCATTGGTCATATCAATTGACAGAATAGTATTTTGGTATTGCATTTTAAATGGTTTTAAACCTGTATCGTAATGAATTTCATTAAAGTACAGGTAGTAAATGTGAAATAAGTCAATTAAAATATCAAAGTAAAAATTATTATGTTGCAATATTATGCAATAGTCATATGATGATAGCTATTAAGGCATGAGTATGAGATTTTCGACGCAAGCTATAAGCAAGTATCGTAATGAATGTGTCTTAATGACCATTAATTTTGCTTGTAAGCACCATTTCTTCTACCACCAGCCAAAATTATGAAAAATAAGTACTTTAAAATTCAAAATGTACTAATAAACAGTAGCTATGAACTGTCTACATTGATATGTCTTAAATATGTCATGGTCATTGGTCATAGCGCCAATTTTAATTGACCAAATATTAACGTGATGTTGCATTTTTAATGGGTTTAAACCTCTATATTAATGAAACATCTGCATCTTAATGAATCTCATTAAAGTACAGGTAGCAAATGTCTAATAAATCAATTGAAGTACGAATGTATGAAATTATTGTGTTATGCAATGGCCAAATAATGATATCTATTAAGGCACGAGTATGAGAGTCACGACACAAGCTATAATCGAGTATCGAAATGAATGCGACTATCTTAATAACCACTAAATTTGAATTGTTTGTATTATTTCTTCTACAGCCAGTCATAATTACGAAACATAGATACTCTAATTTTCAAAATGTACTAAATAAACACTAGTTATGAACTGTCAAAATTTATATGTCTTAAATCTGTCATGGTCATTGGTCATAGCGTCAATATCAATTGACCG
>MU189814.1:28527-48645 GCA_016904865.1 Pissodes strobi | reverse complement strand
AAAATATGCTGTTTTTTCTTCAAATGTCGACAAATTAATGCAAAAACATCTCTTTTTAATAGTAATAATATCTAATTATTATTAAAGATAAATGGATTCTCAAGGCGCCTTAGACCGGTGTCGGTGAATAAGGCACAGGTTGTTGCTATAGTAATGTAACATAAAGCTGTCAGTGGACACTGTCAACAATAATTATTTTTTTAAGATTGCTTCACCGATTGCGTTTTAATTCCGTATTGATAAGCAGTTATTGAGTAAGTTCGATTAAATAATAACCAATTTATTCCTAAATTAGGGATTTTTAGAAATGCAGTCACAAATTTAGTGATAAATACAAATTGTAGTTTAATAAATCTTGAGTTGTTGACGCTTATTTTGTTGTCTGTTGTATTAGGTCTGTTCTAGCAGGAGGTAAAAGTGTTGTCATAGCAACATAGATACAATAGGTCTGTTCTAGCAGCGATTTCAAACGGTTCCAAACCGTACGGAGTTTGCGCATAGCCATATAAGCGACGCTTATATCGTTATGCGCAAACTCCGGACGTTTTGAAACCGTTTGAAATCGCTGCTAGAACAGACCTATTGTATCTATGTTGCTATGACAACACTTTTACCTCCGCCGGCGGAAAAGTGAAAAGTAAAGCTCCGGCGGAGGAAAAACGAAACTTCACGGCCGCCTACACAGTCGAGTAATGACGGATTTACTGACGTTTGAAGAAAAAAACTATTTTTATAATTTACTTAACGTCGTTCATACATTTTAATGACACTTGCTTCTGACTTTCTACTTTTAACACTAGTTAACGCTGGTCAGAAAGTCATACTGAAGTGACGCTAACTTCTTAATTGTTTAGTCTTTATACAAGCAGAGACGATTGCCGTAGAAATAAAACATTTGAAAGATCATTTAATAAAAAAAAATCCCATATGGTGGGTAGTTTTTATTAGGAAAGTGTTTTTCTAAATTAATAACGATATCCAAATATAAATGTTGATGTAAATGTTTTGATTGTGAATTTTGTTACTGTTTCTATTTGTCTTAAGAATATATGTTGATTTTTATTGGCTACAATAATAACTTAAAACTAAACATTTAAGTACATGAAAAACCTTTATTTGTAAATCATAAAAAATATATAATAATGTATTTACAATGGCAAATATGTAAATTTGACACTAATCTACTAAATCTAAGCTAAACTAATTACTTAAAAGTCTTTCCTTTAGGCCACTTTTAAACCAAGAGTTAATACATAACAAACATTTATTTGACGTTTCGTTCAACATACTCCTTAATTTCGTATTTATTAAGCCTGCCTGAGAAAAAAGATGCTCTGATGCTACATAGGTGGCCTGTATACTTAGAAAGTCTTTTGCCATTAGAGATAATATCGGGAATTGATTTTGATGTGTTTTCCACCATTCTAATACATCAGTTTCTTTTGAAGCTCGCTTTAGTTGTAAATATTCATTGATTTTCCGTTTCCATATATCCTCTTTTGATGGTTTTTCAAAGAGTGATGTAAAATCTATGTCTTCGTTATCATTGCTTGATGAACTCGATACAGGTGACTCATCTAAGTTCTCATAATATTTTCCTTTGTAGATACTCTCGAAGATGTTTATAGTTTATAGCGTATTCTTTCATTTCCCTGTCCCATTTCGTTAAAGGAAATGTTTCATATCTATGCCTTGGGTCAAGGACTAATACAACACAATAAATACAATTTGTCTTTGAATAATGTTTTAACAGCTTTTCTTTGCAAATAGTGAATGCTTCCAATAGCTTAATTTCAATTGCTGTTTTTTCCTCTTTATTTTCATAAGCAATAATATGTTCTTCGATCTTATCCAGCATGTTAAAAGACAGTACAACAAATGGAAGGGTTGGATAATTTTCACTACAAAGAATAATCGAAATTTGTTTAAAATGTTTAAGAAATTCGGCGACTTGCGCTACTAGTATCCATTCATTTTCGTTGATCATATATTGCTGAATTTTCTGTACATTTTGGCAAAGAATATTTAGAGGTGCTTTTAATTCTATTGCTGTTTTAATCATGTCGTAATGCTCCATCGAGTTCTTATATCGATCCGTGGTTTTATGTATTTTGTATTGGTTGCATCGCAACAGTTTTTTTTATTTTGTCTGAAGTTGTTCAGACACCCTGAAACTTTTAAACAGGCAACGGATCTTTCAGTGTTGCAGCTAGCATCATTATCATCATCAGATAAATCACATTCACACTTTGAATCCATGTCACCTTGGCTAGTTTCACAAACATCAATACTTAAAATTTTTAAAATATCCTGTACTCCCAAATTAATGATGTGCGAAAAACAAACGAAATGTTGGTTTTCGTTATGAAATAAAATCCCGTCTTTACTCCTAAATGCAATATAAATGTCGTATTCGACGCTGCATTGTCCAAAGTAATACCTTGATTTTTTTTTGTTAAATTATAAGTGTCCAAAGTCTTATAAAAAATGTTTGCAATATCCTCGCCTCTGTGTTTTCCATGGGATGAAACAAAATCTAAAACCAAAGATTGGAAGGCCCAAGTGTCATCTATAAAATGGATTGTCACTCCATAAAATGATTTGGAAGCTGTAGAAGTCCAAGCGTCTATAGTAAATGAAACTAACTTAACATTTGTAAGTAAGTCTATTAAGTTTTTCTTCATACGATCAAACTCTTCCAACACCTTTCTTCTCATGGTATCATATTGACTGCTAAGCAATTTAAAAAATTCTTGGGTGGCATCGTCGTCAAAAAAATTGAAGGACAGCCTTTTTAGTGCTAACCAGTGGACAATTTTTCTGTCCATTGCTGTCCGATTCTCATTTGTTTCTGAAGCATTCTGAAATTTAAAATTAAAAAAAACTACATGTGAATCGCTGATTGTAGAAAGGGGTCATGTCACAAAAACTGAATTTTACAGAAGAGAGAAAAAACTGTTTTAACTAGATAAAATACACACCACAATCTGAAACGAATACATAACATTATCCGGGTTATCTATAAAGCATATATATGAGAGTTTAGTGAAAATCAAATTTAGGTTATGGCCATGGCGACCATTTTTGGATTGTGGAAATGTCTCGTTTTTTCACTTAACAACATTTTGTTTTCGGTAACAGGCAGGGACGGCTGGTACATAAGAACTGCAGAGCTGCAGAACCACCAACATTTTGAAGAAGCTACTTGACTAATTTCTTAGGCAGGTCTCCCACCGGGTCGACCGGTTGCATGAAACCGATCGTACGAAACTTGCGATTTTTCCCGCGTACGACTTTTGTATTTAAATACACAGACTGTCTCCCACTGCCGCGACTGCGATCAGGATCGCATGCAACCACGCAACTGAAATTGCATGCGATCAGTTCTGCTGGTCGCGGCTTAGTTTTCAGTCGTCTAGTGTGAGCGACAGAGCCTTTTGTTTGCATAAAAATGAACAGTTTTAAAATATTCAGTTCGTACAAGAGGTGGAAAAGTAGCCCTGTTTGAATAACTATAAATTAGATAGTTATTCGGAAAGAGATAATACGCTGCTTGGGAGAAAGTGTCATGCGGTAGAACGCATGAAACTTTTGAGGATCACCAAGTAACTCTTTTGCTGCTACAAAAGCTCTTCGATCATAATTATTGACAATGTATGGGTGCACCCAAAATTTCCTTCGTTTTCGGCGTCTTAAATCCTGCCACACGGCGGCGACATTGCTATCACAACTGAATAAACATCGACTCGGTGTGCGAATGTCTACGCGATTAGTTTCATGAAACCAGTTGCGCACAATCGGTTTCATGCAACCGTTCGACCTGGTGGGAGAGCTGCCTTATCCTTCCACTAAATAATTAACGATTCCTCAAAATAATAATGTAAAATTAAAGCACCCAATTTTCGGCCGGGAATGCTGTTATATATGCCATCTCCCCTCATATACACTGCGAACACGCTGCCGACGCCGGCCGGTGTATGCTCTAGACGGACTACAGTTCACCAGTAAATTTAATATAATTTCCTCGCGACGATATGTGAATGTCCTTATCTGGACTGCTATTATTCGTGCACAGCTGTTCTTCTCAACCTAAAGAATGATACAGTCGTCAATTCGCAGAAATGTGCCATATAAATTTAATAGGGAAAATATCGCAGTTATTTAGCTGCATTCGTGACAGTACTTGCCGGTTTTTACAAATTTATAAGCTCGCGCGCGTTTTATGTAGCTAATTTGAAGAGACAATTATTAGTTAATTGATGTGTCTAGTTTGTTATAGTTGTATCGTTTTTGTTTCTTGTTATTGTTAGTAGGTTGTTGTGTGGTATAGACTGTAGACTTTCATAACAATGGGTGTAGTGCATAATTATTTAGTGAACGTTAAAATATTTTTTAAATACACTTACATTGCATTGAAAAATAGAGGTTGGGCGAATTTCTAATTTATTACCGGATATTTCTATTGAGATAGGCGGTGTTAGCAGAGGAAAACCTTACACTCGTTACTTTAATAAAGAGATTTATTCTCGAAATGACTGGACTTGTGGATGCAATAAAAAAATGCCATTTTACTTTCCATGTGTAGTTTTCGGAGGTGATAAAACATGGTCGGAGACAGGTGTAAGAGACTTGGTACATTTAACGGAAAAAATAAAGAAACATGAAAATTCGGAGAATCATATTCATAATGCTATGGAATATGCTTTATTAGGTACAGTTAACCAGCCCCGTCTCCAGGGGTGAGATGGGGAGGCAGCCGCCTCGGGCGGCAGATTTTTAGGGGCGGCCGTTTTTATTTCTTCTATAAAGTTTTAATGTGTTTGTCTGCAACACGGTTAACACTCTCTCAATGAATATCTATACATATTCAATTTTTTTACTGAAATGTTTAATCTAAAAACCCGTACGAAAAACAAAATTAGGTAAATTATTCACAAATTTAATGCCGCCCGCAGCGTTCTTTTAACACGGCACAAAATAATTTTATATGAACCTAAGTCTTGAACCTAATAAGATTGGCTTAAGTTTAAATAAGTGGGGACATGAAAAAGTATAATGTATTATTTCATAGTTAGGTAACTCGCTAGTTAATAATATGTGAATTTAAAAATATTATTAAAATTAGTTTCATTCGGTACCTTTTTATACAAATAAATAGTATCGTTATTTGGTATTCAGCTAAAACAGTGGAAGCCAGTGAGGTAAGGCGCTAGGGCGCCTCCCTCCCTACTTGGATAATTAAATATTTAAAGTAATTTTTGATAAGGATTTTGTTAATCGTATAAAAAATAGAGAAAATGTATGTAACGAAACCTATTTTTTGAATGAAATATTTCTGCTGGGCGAATTTCTAATTTATCATTTTACGCCGTTTGACTGCATATTTGCCCCTCTGGCGCCCTTCCCTAATTATATACAAATGTTTCGATTTTGCCTCCTCTGCGCAGCACTGCCTCTTTAACAGATCACGAGCCGCCACTGGAACAGGTATAAATAACAACAATTAAAACTTTATTTCAACCCTGTATATTATGTAAATGTAAACGACTGTATAAAACAGTATACAAGTATTGAAATTCTGGAATTAACATTTTTTATATTATTTTATATTGTAGGGCACTCATACAGATCGTTCCAAAAGGGATTTAATTTTTCTTCTGGAATAAAAGGCTTCAGTTTCTTCAGGTCCTCCATCTTCGCGATATTTATGGGATTTTTATTTTGGTATAATTTTGTGGAGGGCATTTGAAGGGGTTGAGAATCATTATGCCTCCTCAAGCAGAAGTGAGAAACGACAAAGGTCCTAATGAATTCTGAAGTCACAATAGTGCCAGGACGTTGGTCGGAACACTCAAAATAATGGTACGAAGATATCAAAAATGTCTTCCTATCTTTGACGGCAATCCTCTTGATTCAATTTAAGTAGTATTTTTGACGTAATAGGTGGGAAACCATTGCTGATAATTGTATATCATTGAACTATTCACGATCATTACCCTAAATTTTCCATCAATATTTGAAGAATTTACCACCACATTAATATAATAATAATAATAATAAGACGTTTATTAATCTCATAAAATAAACAAAGAATATAGGTACAGTTTACAAATCAACTACCCAGATACAATATATGAGATTAAAAGGCCATTGAATCAGCTTTCTAATGCAAAGTTAGAAGCTGTTGAGGCCTGTAATGAGGAAAAAAAACCTAAATCTATTACTACTTTAACAAAACTAAAGAATCTCTATATAAACTTTACATTTTATATATAATATCTATATTATTAAACTTAAAAAAAAAATAAGATCAAGATCAATCTAGAAAGGACATAGCACTTGCGCGAAGATGGAAGAGACGAGAACATACAAAAAAAAACACATGAAGGAAAAAGAAGGTGGCAGATAAAGAGGAAACATAGCACAAATAATGCAGCAAGGTCACAACCAAATATATACTATAAGGGAAAATAACTTATGGAGTAGGCTTATTGAAGAAGTTTTGTTTTCATTTTATTTCTAAATGTTACAAGGCTTTCGTTAAAATTACTTATTTTAAATTTGTTTACTAAAAATGCAGCGTTATGCGAAAATGATCTTTTATAAATTTCTTTGCGGTGTGCTGGTATTGTAAGAATTATATTACGTCGAATATTTAAATTGTGAACATCTGTTCGAAAATTTAATTTTTTGAATAAATACGGTGGCGATTTATTTTTTATAACTTTATATATAAAACACGTTAAGTGAAGTATTCGACGGTCATACATGTTGAGCCACTTCAATTCTTTGAGTTTGTGGGAGATATGACATCTACGTCTAATGCCAAAAACAAAGCGTAAACAACAATTTTGTAATTTTTGTATTCGTCTTACATCCAAGCTATCTAAACACGGGCCATATATATTATCACAGAAATTGAATAATGATAAAATAAGGGAGTTACATAGCATTATCTTTGTCTCCTGATTTAGAAAATGTCTATGTGAATAAAGTAGTTTTAATGTACCATATGCCATTCTTAGCTTGGAAGTGACGTGCTCTTTAATATACTTATCAAGTCGGTGCATCCTGTCAATATTTTTTATTTTTTTCTTTATTAGTCAAAAATCTCGATCACAGGGCAGGTAAGAGTGACCTCTCAAAGGAAAGAAACCTTTAATTTTCTTAAATACCTTTAATTCGACCAATGCCATGATCGTTCTTATCAAGGCGTGGTTCTTGTTCTGCCCCCCACAATTGTCGCAGAATAGGTGTATTTCCTCAACCGAAGAAGGGACAAAGGTTTGAAGGTAGTGTACCAAGAACGAAATTACGTCATCTGGTGATTTCCTTGCAATACCCTCATTATACACGTAACTTGACATCACGCATATTGTGAATACCAAAGTCCGCTTAAAAACGGAACATCCCGCGACGACAATAACCAATCACAAGAGAGCGAACAAAATAATAACACACAATGCAAACGCCGAATTCGAGTAGAAAGGGGTCATGCCCAGGACATGACTCCTTTCTGCCCTTACCTATTTTTCGAATGCATCATTTCATCCGGCTTAGAATAGATGGACATGTCTCATTTTCACAGAAAACATGCGGCTACTTGTAAGGATAACGATGTTGCCATTAACTAATTTTCGTGAAATTGTGGACTTGTCCCCTTTCTACAAACAGCGATTCATGTAGATTCTCATGTTTATTTTCTAAAGCGGCTACTATTATTTTAAATATTAATTTATGTCAAAGAGTCTAAAGATAATTTCGTTTTTATTCAAATAGTCAAAATTAAATATTTTATTAAAAAAATGAACTGATAATTGATTTACTTAAGGTCAAATTTAATAGAGTTAAATTTTTTTTCAATTTGGGTTTCATAATGACTACTTTAAAAAAACGCAAAAAAGTTGAAAAATAATCTACTTTATGAAACTGATTTTTTTATGTTGGCAACAAGTAGCGTTCGGATTTCAAGACTTACTTCAATTCACTTTTAATGGTATATTTGAAAGTCCTTCATTTTTTAGATGGAAATTTCTTAATTCTCATATTGTTAATTAGTGGGTTACTAAATGAACAATTTTGTGAATGGCAGAAGCTGATAAAATTTTTGACCGGTATCAAATTATTCGGACTTCAAAACGGATTGCAATTATGGCGGCTGAGAAGCAGTTTTATGTTCAATTGTTTTTTTTTATCATGGCACGTTTAATATACAGGGTGTCACTTAATAAGTGTCCCAAATTTCAGGGGCGTAAAGTACTCGGAAAATAATAAAAAAAAAGTTGTAGGAACATTCATAATGACTACTTTAAAAAAATGCTTCGTTTTCGAGTTACAAGTTTTAATAGTTTTTATTTATTTCTAATACACCATGCACATTTCTAGAGGTAATTTATTTAAACTTGACACACAGTATACGGTGACCGGTGACTAATATCTTCGAAACGAGTATAATACATTTTAGAAAAATTTACAGGGTATTACTTTTCTCCGGGACCTGACGTTAATTGATAATTATTAAGTAGATGCTGTCGATTAGAAGATTACACTAGAGTAATGTAATGTTAAATTTAAAACGTCAGTATTTCGAAAATAAATGAATTTAGGAGTAAAGTGTGCTATAAAAATATTGGGAATTTTGGGCAGAATTCGAAAATCGAATAATATACGTAATAAGGTAATTTAATATGTCGCCTAGCGGCGATGTTATAACGTTTAGCTGTTATTTTTTCATCCAATCAAAATTCCGTTGCAATATACCAAGTGATTTAAAAGTTAGTACGGGGAACGGACTTTAGAATAGCACTTTATAGTGACAGAGAAAAATAAAACGAAGCACATGGAAACTTTTGATCAAGGGTTAGCGAAAAATAAGACGCAAAACTGCCCTGAAAATATCTTATTATAAGGAGGAGTCACTAAATCGAATAAGTGAATGTGGCATTCATGCATTAGAATAACAGCTTTGAGAGTATGAAAGAGCTACATTACGATATTGTATGAAAAATTCTTACAGCTATGTGTCCTAAAAACACGGTTTCGATCATTATTTAAATACAAAAAACATTCAGTTATATTACTAAATTAGTACATAACTTTATTTACTGAAGTGTTCACCCCTTCTTCGTATACGACGCAGTTTTTACTAGTTTTGTTCACACTTCCTTTAATTTAAAAATATGCACAACCTTTCCACAGTAAAATAAGTTTGACAATTTTAAAAACAAGGTTCCCATTAGGTGCTCACTTTGGCAGGTCATTATATATATTATTATTTCTTTTCGATTTCAAAAATTCGTTAATATGAAATGGTTTCGGCCCTGTAGCTATAGAAGCAAAAGAGTTATTTTGTTGTTTACCTAACAAGTGCGGAACAGAGACTTTCCGTACGTGTTAGATACAAAATTTTTCCTACGAGCGTCGTTTTTCCTCAAATTTAACAAAAATTTAGAGAAAAACAAAATTTTAATCTTACTAAAATGAAGAAAACGCTTTTTTAAGCAGAAAAATATTAAACAATTATAACTTTTTTGCGTTAAATACATACTTTTGTTTCTCAAAAATGACACGGAAAAGAAACTTTAACGCATAAGTGCGCAAAAAGTAGGTACTATTTTCCGCACGAAAAATTATTTACTCTCTTTTGCACGCTCGGCTCGTGGGAAAAATCCTTACGTACGAAAAACAAAAACTAAATTGCCTTCAGGAGCTTTTGCATAGTTCAAAATAAGAATAATAGCCAATTAATTTTTTTATATCTAAACTAAACTAAAATAAAAGTATAGATAAGAAATCTGAAAGTCATAGTTTTAAAATTATTATCTCTGCTTTTACCATAATCAGAACTCTGAGAACTATCGACGATTTTTTCCAGTAAATTCAAAATGTTTAATGCTTATCAATTTTGTCTTTGTGGTGGTTTTCTGAAATAGTCCGACCAAACATTTTTTGGTACTGCAATTTATGAGCCGCGAGTAAATGCTTCTTTAAGCTAGCCGTATTTCCACCTTTCATTTTTAAATGTTTTTTGCTTATTTTTTTTCGCATAGTAAACATAACGCGGTTTGTTCACCCTGTCTCTCATATTTAAAATATTTCGAATACCCGCATTTTACACCAGTCGAGGGTCCTTCGCCTGCATCACCACTATCAGCAGTATGACTAGGATTTTTTTTTGCATTTTTGCCAAATTATTTGCACTGTTCACATCATCACTAACTTCATCAATACAGCGACGCAATGAAATATCCTTTTGTGATATTTTAAAATTGTCTGGATTATTTGCAAGAACAACACTTACGAATCGTAGGTTCAAAAGAACTGAGGACACTAAACACATTTGCCATCAGGCGAAAAGAGCCGATAGCCGTGAACATTCATAAATACCTACCATAACAATAAAAAAGGATCATAAAAGTGGTAAAATTACAATGAGGCATTTCAGTTACATCACGTAGGTACTGATATCACTGTCTAGACTCTAAAAACTATGTCTATATAAGCCGTACTATTGTTATGTCTGTAAAATCGGAAATTTCTTCTTGGTGACCTTATACTTTAAAAACCTAAAGTATTCCCACCCTATTATTTTTTTTTAATATAAAAAGGTAATAGAGATTTTTGAAAAAGGAAAATTAGTTTTTGAGAATCGGTGTTTTTAAGAGAAAAATCACTTGTCTATTTACGTTTGCTTATCAGTTCCGAAAATTGAAATTGAAAATTTGTCTTTTGATATATTTCCACAGAATATTTATGGAGAACCATTTTATTTATTTTATATTATGGTGATTATTCCCTTCATCGTAAAATGGACCAATCAGACAGCCCGATTTTCTGAATAAATTTTGCTAAGATAAGTGATTATTGCACTAGACCTGACTTTTATGGATTTTATTTAACTAATTCAGGAAATAATCTAGCCGTATATCACTCAAACTATAAATTTAATCGATTAAACTACGTTCAATATTTCTCGCATGATTTTTCTCTTTGGCAAATAGATTCATGCAAAATAATTTATAAATAAAAACCCTCGATCGCTTCGCGGTCTCGGGTTTTCATTAAATTATTTTGCATTCAACATTTTCCAGATAAATCATGCTCAAAATATTGAACGTAGTTTAATTTATTAAATTTATAGTTCTCGTGATATATGAATATAACTTAATTCACCATAATATTGTGAACTAATTAAAATCATTAATTAAATATCACCTTGTCGTAAGTTTGAACTTGAACTTGAAAAATTTTATATAAACATTCACTGTTAATTATAAGCAACTTGAGCGGTCTACGGGAGCGACTTTAATCCTTAATGATGCAGCCATCAGCATTTTGTAAGATATAAATACGCAGGTAAACGCCAAGTTCATCAGGGCTTTCGGGTCTCTCAAACCGTTCAGTCTAGTTGCGCGGCAGTACACAGGTACGTCTACTTCTAGCTGTTCTATCCCACAACCCCCATAACTGAGAACACTTATGCACAGGTATAAGGTTGTCAGGTCCTTACCTAACCTGGATGAACGTATGCACAGGTATACGGCATTTAAGGGCTACTAAAAGTATAAGAGAGAGTCGAATTTGTGAAGTATCAGAATTTCCAGTAAAGGGATAGTTTTTGGGGAGTTTTAAAAAGTAGTGAAAGTGCCTTAGCAGTTTGTGATAAACTTAAAAGACTTACCTTATAAATATCAGAACAAATACCTAAATAAAAGACAACTCCGCTCTCATAAACTTTATTAATAAAATAGTGACGTCACTATGCCAAATAAACTTTAAAATAAGCCACCCTCGCTTGCCAAGTGATTTAATTTGAGCGTCGTGACACTCATATTTCATCTACGTCACATCTAAAATAGTGACGCCAAGCAATTTAGTGTTAATTGGGCCTAGTGCCGCCATCTTAGTGAATCTACGTCACAACAACAGTAATAACTTAAATTAAACATCAAAATCAAGTAAATCATTAAATATAATTAAATATTTAATAAACGCAGGCTAGGTCAGTTTAGCTATTGCATAAAATCTAAGCACATATTGGTTCGAATCACGCGCCGTGGTACGGCCAAGTGCTGCCATCTACAGGCGGTCTGCGACACCAAAGACAGAGTACGGACACGTGCTGCATCCACGGACGCTCGCCGAAGTACGGGCGGTCGACATCACAAGCGCCATCTAGGGGTCCTTGTTCATACCTGGAACAAAGAAAGAATGAAAGTAATTACGTTGTGGGAGCTGCTTTATTTTTGGCGAAGGTGCTAGTCAGTACCGAAAACACAAATATAGTTAATTATATGGAACAGACATCAATATGAAACAATACAACATATTTGTATAGGAGAAACTAAAGGAAACCATGGAGGAAGCAAGAGAAACTACTGCAGAGGACGAAGATGGGAAAAATATAATTATATGGAACAAGCACTCAAGTAAAAAGAAGAAACTAAGCAACTAAAACAAAACACAAAAACTAGGAGAGACGCGAAGCTTCAAAATGTAAATAGTGTAGACATAAAACTCAAGTGCTCATAGAAAATGATATATACAAGGCACTTAGGAGGTTAAAATATAAATAAGATAAATATGTATTGAAACATAGAAAATATATAGTGAAACATAGCATAATATAAGCTCGAGTGTTAATAAGATAAATATATAAATAAAAACACTTAGGATGTTAATAAACTGAATATAGAATAATAAACATTATATAATATAATAGGACATTGAAGAATTTATGAAGAAAAATGAAGCTAGAAGAAGTCATATTAGGTGAATATTAGCAAGAAGAGTAGTAAACTATGTATGCAAATGAGTTGCCATTGAAACTGTGAATCAAGGGTATATACAGGAGGAATATATGTGTATACGAAAAAGATTTATAAAATAAAGTGTTCTCCGGTCTAAATAAGATTGCAACGACGGAGGGTCTAAAAGATAACGTCAGAGCAAAAAATTTAGGCATGGAAAAGTGGAGCATATAGGGACTGAAGTAGCTACGCTAACGTTCAAGGAAGTCGAGCAAATATTAAGAGAGAAGCTCAAGGGCAAAGTACCCAGGTGAAATGTTACATCTGCAAGAAATGTTTATGTAAAGTGAGAAGAAATATAGAAGAAGGTGTTTTTGAAAATAGTGAGGAAATATATAAGCAAAAGTTGTTTATGTAAAGCATACATAAGGAGAAATATTGGAGAAATATATAAGCAAAAAATGTTTATATAATGTGTGTTTAAAATAGAACATATGTGGATATATAAATAACAATATAATGACCTATATTGTTTACATAAAGCTAGTCACGTAAAAAAGCATAGATAGATAGCATAGCATAAGGTACATAGAATACCTAATAAATAGCAAAACTAGATATGGAAAGTAAATATAAGAAACATAGAATTAAATAAATATATGGGAAAATGTATATGTAAACGATACCAAGAAGTGTATAGAAAAGCAGTAAGAAATTGTAAATAATGTATATATAACCTTACCTTGAGAACATGCTGCATGGATCATAATCCAGGACCAGTCAGGAGCCATTGGCAAGCACCAATCGAGTCTATACGGGACTTAGCCATTCGAAGAATCACTAGTAGGAATTCAGAAGTTCTTCGACTAGGGATTCCTAGAAGATAAAAAAGTATAAGAATTATAATATATGGACGAAATACCGGCAGCAGTAGAGAACGAATTAGATAATTTAATAAATAATAGAATAATAACAAACCTTAGAATCTATTCAAATCTTGCCAAGCGTCTAATATTGCCAAAAATCATATTCACGATATTTATATTTGATTGTATTCTTTAGCCGAGCCAATGTGAACACACGAAGGAGCAAATCAAGTCGACGCCATATTACCACGCCTTTCAAGAACTGAAAGAACCCACTACGACTATGACGTGTCTCTGCGAAAAACCGAAAAGGACAATTACGAGCGCCATCTACCCGGCTATGTGTAAACCAAGCAGTCCGCAACACAAGGAATCTGCGAAAATGACATATGTTTGGGTTACGAGATGGCATTGCAAGGCGATAACTTGAGAAGATTCATAAAGTCATAAATATGATATGTTGCATTATTTCTAAAACTGGCATGTTGAATTAAGTCAGCAAGTAAAATAAATTGTGTCATTTGATATACCAATATCAGCAAGTTTTGGATAGGTCAAGAAATATAACTGAGTCAATAAACTATTATAATGATGTTAGCAAATATTTTATCCATAGACGGGAAAGTCTATATACTATATAGTTTTGATAAATTTGTAAATAATGGATTTAAAAATAAGAAGTAAAGAACAATGGCTAAATAGAATATAGACAGGACCGGCGTTCGGATATTAATTCTAAAAAGAAATAAGGTTAACATACCGTAATGTTGTTAATATAGGATAGGTAATTTATTTTTAGACGGAGCCGCAATAAGTTGATTTTTAATGCCGAAGGAAAAAATTCATTATCTTTATAGATATACCCCATTAACAGGCCTTTTTCCAAAACTAACAGCTATAAAGACAATGAATTAATGTCACCTCTGTTGGGATGGACGCATCTTAATAGAGGAGATATCATATGAAAGGCAATTTATTGTCCATAGGCATAAAAATCTAGTTTTAAAAATGGCATTATAAGCCAGTATAAAATGAAAAGCAATGTTCTCAAAACGGATAGGTTTACACTAGATATAAGGTATAATAGATCAATAAGCTTAAAGAAATCAAATCGAGAGAGTTTTTATCATATATAATTAGTAATAAGGTAAAAAACAGAACCGTATTTAAATAATACGTTGGTCACGTAGTTGCTTTATTAACACAAACGTAAAACGTTATTGGCCATAGAAGCAAATAAATTTTGAAATAATACATCTCTAGTAAACAGCCGGGTTTATCAAATTATGACTTTGTTAATAAGACAACTAAAAACGTCACAAATAAGAAAACATAGATTAAGATTATAACATTGTTAACATAACTTGTAAAACTATTTTTCTTTTGTTACATGTACCTATAACTAGCAGAAAGAGCGAGGCAAACCACGTAAGAACTTACGACTACACGAAATGGAAATGGGTGGATCTAAGCCAGAACAAGTCAACTGACGAAATATATATTAAGTTATAATAAAATTAGGGGCAATACAGTATGTCTTCTCGAATTGAGGTCGGTTCTCTCTCTTTTAAAACAAATAAGTCAGGTTAAAACGTTGGGGACCAACGTTATCAGGGAGGGGGAATGTGTGAACTAATTAAAATCATTAATTAAATATCACCCTGTCGTAAGTTTGAACTTGAACTTGAAAAATGTTATATAAACATTCACTGTTACTTATAAACAACTTGAGCGATCGACGGGAGCGACTTTAATCCTTAATGATGCAGATCAGCATTTTGTAAGATATAAATACGCAGGCAAACGCCAAGTTCATCAGGGCTTTCGGGTCTCTCAACCCGCTCAGTCTAGTTGCGAGGCAGTATATAGGTACGTCTACTTCTAGCTGTTCTATCCCACAACCCCCATAACTGAGAATACTTATGCACAGGTATAAGGTTGTCAGGTCCTTACCTAACCTGGATGAACGTATGCACAGGTATACGACATTTAGGGGCTACTAAAAGTATAAGAGAGAGTCGAATTTGTGAAGTATCAGAATTTCCAGTAAAGGGATAGTTTTGGGGAGTTTTAAAAAGTAGTGAAAGTGCCTTAGCAGTTTGTGATAAACTTAAAAGACTTACCTTATAAATATCAGAACAAATACCTAAATAAAAGACAACTCCGCTCACATAAATTTTATTAATAAAATAGTGACGTCGCTTGCTAGACAATCTTTGAACTAAGCCTCCCTCAAAAAGACATGCATTTCATATTAATTGGGTATAGTGTAAACTCTTAATTCATCTATAATATTAAACACGCCTTTATTAGTATACAGTCTAACCGTTGTTAAGTTTATTTGTAAATAAACTTGTTACTGTTTTTATCGATGTGTCTCCTTTATTATCTCTTCTCAACTTGACGTAGTGCCTTCCTAAATCTGAGTTACTCTCCTACACGCTAAGTAAGGCGTGGCGTCACAGATAAAAAATACAATTCGTGACAATATTTCAAAACAACAAGCGAAGGGTATTGGAAATGAACCCTTACACATACTCGCGAACTTTACATACTCACTGAAGTTAAAAATAATAATTGGTGTCCCTTCCCCATCCCATTCCTTAGCCTGCCCCTTTTTGCAAATGTTGCCATAACACTAAAATACCTCACATAATGGGTATTAACCGAAGTACTGCGATTGCCTACGGATTTTTCCGTAACTGCACGTGCATACACTTCATTTTTTTTAATTTGGAAACTTCTAAGTCATAGAGCAGTTTTACTGATGGCAGTTATGATGATTTTTGAATGGTTTAGATTTAGAATCATACGTCGTCAAAATTTAAAATGGAACGGTCACATTTTTTGTGAAATATAAATAAGAGATTGCTTTCAGTTGTACCGGAACTTATTCAGTTTAAATGTCACTCGATATATTTTCTAAATTCTTCATATTCCTTTTAACATTCCGAAGTGGCGTTTGTGTTATTAACAAAATCAAATACAAATTATTTAATTGCTTTTAATTTGCCCAAACCGAGACCGAGACCAAACCGAGACAAGACCGAGACCGAGATCAAGGTAGTCTCGGTCTCGAGCTTCGAGACCCGAGATCGAGACTGAGACAAAATTTTTTCTTCGAGACCGCGCCCTCATATGTGTCCGTAAATGTAATATTAGGGAGTCGTATTAAAGCAATTGCTAAACTAGTGTCAAGAGACTTATTTTTTATTTTATTTATTTAAGCATTTATTTCCATTGACATGATCACATATGTTGGAATTGTCAAATACAAATTTAAAAATACATTAAAAACAAGATACAAATGATTAAAATCTAAACACTATAACTAAGCAAAATTTCATTAAATAAAAGCGTGTGAAAAAAAATCAGTCAATGAATAAAAGGGGTTCTCAGCTAATATGGACTTAAGTTTCCTCTTATAGAGGTGGAGAATCCGAATATCCTTAATATTTGAAGGCAGGTGGTTATAAATTCTAAGGGAAGTGATCCCAGGTCCCTCCTGCACCTGGGTCAACCGGGCCCCAGGAATGAAAAGCCTTTCAGCATTTCTTATCATGTAACGATTAATAACCCCGCACTTCGGGAATTCATTAAGATGTTTAAATACATAACAAGCACATTCAAAAATGTATAAACCAATAACGGTGAGAATTCGTTCTGATTTAAAAGTTTGGCGACAGGAGGCTCTGAATGGTAAGCGGAACATAGTTCTTATTATTCTCTTTTGGCTTATCAAAACTTTATTTATGTTACTAGAGTTACCCCATGCCAACAGTCCATAAGACAAGACCGATTGAATGGTAGCATAATAGAACATCTTAAGGATAGGTTTCTCCACAAAATCTCTCAACTGCAGTACAACATAGTTCCTGGATGACAATTTATTACAGGTGTTATGGATTTGACCAGTTCATGAGAGATGAGAGTCGACCGCAATGCCCAAGAGGCAGTGGCGGATTTACCCTAAGGCCCGGTAGGCCCGGGCCTAGGGCGGCCAGATTTAGGGGCGGCCCCAATCGTGTCAAAATAGTATATTACGTTATTACGTACCTAGGTCAGTAAAGTAAGGGGCGGCTGATAGCTTGGGGCCTAGGGCGGCCGAGACTGCAAATCCGCCACTGCCAAGAGGGTTACGTCCCCACGCTGTACAAGATTTGGTGACCCGTCTCTGACAAGCAGACTCCTGTCCTGGGTCACCCTGATAGGGGTGAAAACAAGAAAGTTAGTTTTCGCGGTATTCAGGCAAAGGCCATTTCCCACGCACCACGCAGCAATATCTCTCACACACTTGTTCGCCTTATCGTCAAAAATGTTAACACTTTTTGAGGATCCCACGTACAATCATATTTTGGTTTAGATGGTCCAAGTGTAGTAAACACTCCCTTCATAAAACGTTTTATGTATAAATCTTCCCCCAAATTCTTTGAACTGACCAGAGACAGTGCGGAATGGTGAGAATTAAAGGGTCCAAAAATATTATTGGTTGCGTCCAGAATATGTTATAAGGAGGAAACAACGTGTTTTATTTCTCCATTGATGGTACAAATATTTTGATCATTGCAAAATTTCCACCACAGTTTAAATGTTATCTCATATTGTGCAATTGTGGATTCACTAAGCGAGCTAATCATTGTGTCAATAGCTTCAGAGAGCAATCCTCTTCGTTGATATGCTTCCCTGATAACACTGCGGCCACCAAGATAAGCCGTTCCGCCAAAGGATGTGTTTCTTTTCTTAAAGGAGAAAAAAGAAATATTGTTTTGAGGGCCAAACTTTAGAGGTTTGCTTACTATAAGTTTTTTAAATACAGGATCCGGCTTTCCTAAAGAAAATATAATTTGTTGAAATATAATTTCATTAAGAGACCATTCTGTTTCTGTGCGTAAAATTCGAGAATCTTGATTTATGAGCATGCCAGTTATCGGCAGAGGTACGATGCGTATAGCCATAAAGCATGCTAGCAAGCATTTTTCAGTCGGCGGTCAGTCGGCCGAATGCCTCTATGCCGCCACGAATTCGTCTTCTCATTGTTGGCATCTTGCGCCTGGGCCGATTCGTATGTGCACCCGCGGCCTTTAAAGGTGGATTTTCATGCGTCCGATATCCGCCGATACGATGATCCGACGGAGATCTTATTGGTCAGAATATTTTGGCGCCAATTTTAATCCGAATATTTTTCAAATCATACGACGTCTGATGAAGTTAAAATAATTTTAACTTTTGTCCGATATCGTGTGTGTTTTAACCTCACTTTTTTATTTGTTGTGGTGTGGTTTTGTTTGTTTTGGTTCTGAGGTAGTTACTTTCGAAAATGAATTCTGAATCTTCCCATGAGCTTCAACGGAAAGCGAGAGCAAATAATGTGCTGATTTTATCTCTTCTGCTAATAAGACATAAATCAAGACAGAAACGAACCAAAAGGTTTTTTGGGTCCGGGATATATATAAAAATCGAGCTCAACAGGGTGCTTATCTATTAAATGAAATGAGACTAACGGATCAAGAAAAATATTTTTATTATTTAAGAATGTGTAGAGAGACTTTCCAGAATTTGCTTGAAATTGTGGGGCCAAGATTAACCAAGGTCTATTGTGTACGTGAACCAATTTCTGCTGGTGAGAGGCTTGCACTTACATTAAGGTAATTTTGAGAGTCTACTATGAAAAATTTAAGTGTGATATTTAATAGTTATTGCAATAAAATAAAACATTATTTTAATATGAGTTTGGACACTTTACAGTTAAAACTATGACCTGACATTTGATATGTTTGCCCACAGTCTATGCAGATCTCATACCTTTAATTTTCTTAAATAATGAAATGCATATATCTATTATTGTGTTTTAGAAACCTTGCTAGTGGCGACAGCATGATATCTATATCATATGCCTTCCGCATTGCTCCTGCTACAGTTTCAAGCATTATTAATGAAACATGCAACATTATCTGGGACTGCTTAAATGAAAGTGTGCTATTCCAACCAACGGAAGAGTCTTGGCTGAAAATTGCTCAAGATTCTAAGGAAAGATGGCAGTTGCCCCACTGTGTTGGTGCTATTGATGGAAAGCATGTCGTTATTCAGGTAAATACACTACTGCAACTTTCATATTTAATTAAAACATTTTTTAGCATGACTTTTATGCATATCTTGTAATTTTAGGCTCCAAAAAATTCTGGATCAACATTTTTTAACTATAAGGGAACACATAGTATTATCTTATTGGCATTATGCGATGCCAGCTACAGATTTACATTGGTGGATATTGGAGCTGAAGGTCGACATAGTGATGGAGGTGTATTTAAAAATTCTAACATCGGAAAATTAATAGCTACAGACAGTATGAACTTTCCTGCACCTACTAAACTAGGTTCTGAAGAAGAACCAATGAATTATTATATAGCCGCTGATGAGGCTTTTCCATTATCAACATGTATTATGCGTCCTTATCCAGGTCATTTTCTACCACAAATTAAGAGGATTTTTAACTACAGGTACCT
>MU189814.1:0-23527 GCA_016904865.1 Pissodes strobi | reverse complement strand
GGGGTATATTCACCTTTCAAGCGTACAAATGTGTCACGCAAGTTCCGCCATTTTTTTTGTAAAAAACTAACTGAAAATTCTGGATTTTCCCCAAACTCTTGATAAATCTCCAGCCAGAGTTGGTCACGTATTGTTTTTGACCTGCCTTTTATTGGAATTCTAGAATCCCATAAAGCAGGTCGTGCCTGTACGCAGGAAATCAATAGGTCCTCCACTAAAACAGTTTCTTGGTCCTCGATAACCTGAAAGCAAATTACATATTGGTTAGTTTATTCTTATTTAAACATCTTGAAAGACTTTTTTCTTTTTTATATCTTCTTAATGTACACATTTAACAGATAGTTTTTTTTATTAAAATATTGTTTATTGAATGATATAATAGCAATTCTCTATGGCTAAATCTAATCGAGGACATACAATTTCATAGAAAGCAACTATCAACTAAAGTTCAGATCCCTCTTGTAATAAGCTTTGTCCACTTTTCAATAAATATGGAATACCTAATAATACTAGAGGATCACAAAATAAGGGGGAATATTTTGTGTAGAGGCTATTGATATTGAATAAATAAAAAATACATACCTCTGTTTCCAACTGACTATTACTTTCCCCTGAATAGAGTTCCATGTTTTATTAATCGGAACAATGCTGTTTGAACAGAAAAACGTTGAAGGATAAACTCCAAAGTCCAAATACGACTCTAATCCAAACAAAAGAAATATTTTATTTTAGATTTTAGGTTAGTTTAAAAACGAGAAGCTAAACTAAATGTCAAATTTCGTGCAAAATTCGGATACGAAAATCTTGGCAACCCAACCAATAGGAAGACAGATATTCTATCCAATAAGAACACTGTCGGACCATCGTATCGTCGGATATCGGATGCATGAGAGTCCGCCTTAAGGCGGCGTCCCATGCATCCGATATCCGACGGTACGATGGTCCGACGATGCTCCTATTGGACACATTTTTTCGCGCCTATTTTCATTCGAATATTTTAAGAATTCATCCGACGTCGTATGAGTTAAAATAATTTTAACTTTTGTCCGATATCGTGTGTTTTTTAACCTCACTTCTTCAATAATTTTTATTGTTTACTTCGTAACTATGGTTTTCTTGTCTTATTTTTGGTATATTTTCATTTTTCATTATTTTCGATGCAAAGTGAACCATCAACTTGAAAGGCGGCGGAACTACATTTACAAAGCAAATAGTGTGTTGCTTTTATCTTTATTGCTAATTTTAAGAAGGAATAAGCAGAGAAAGCAAAGAAGATTTTGGGTACGGGATATTTTAAAAAACAGAAAAAGTCAAGGGGCATATCATAATCTGCTGCAAGAAATGCGGTTGACCGATAAAGAGAAATATTTCAATTATCTTAGGATGTCAAGTAACACTTTTCACCAGTTACTGAATATTGTGGGGCCAAGATTCACAAAGATGTATTGTGTACGCGAACCGATATTTGCGGGAGAAAGACTTGCTCTAACATTAAGGTAAAACGGACATACCTTATTAACTAATTTCGAGTTTAATAAATGAATTCATGCGTACTTATTGTAGGTTCCTTGCTACTGGAGACAGTATATTTTCGATCTCTTACGCATTCCAAATTGTTCATAATACAGTTTCAAAAACTATCAAGGAAACATGTGATGCCATATGGGACTGTTTAAATCAAGATGTGTTGCTGAAACCAACCGAACAATCATGGCTAAATAGTGCACAAGGCTTTGAGCAAAGATGGCAACTACCTCACTGTGTTGGTGCAATCGATGGCAACAACGTGGTAATTCAGGTAAATATGCTTTACATATTTTCATTTATTGGTAATTCAGGTAAATATGCTTTACATATTTTCATTTATTGGATTATTTAATGTTGATGGGGGATTACATCCCTAGTAAAGATGCAGTAATTGATAACATAACAGAGAACATACATTAATCGAACCATATTTTTGCAAAGCTATAGATATTTTCATTTTTAGGCACCTCCAAAATCTGGATCCGCCTTTTATAATTATAAAGGTACACATAGTATTGTGTTATTGGCCCTATGTGATGCGAATTACAAATTCACTTTAGTTGACATTGGTCGGCACAGTGATGGAGGCATATTTAAAAACAGTAATATAGGGAAGCTTATTACATCAAATAATATAAACCTCCCTGAACCAACTCCGCTAGGGCAGGAGGGACGTCCAATACATTATTACATTGCGGCTGATGAAGCATTTCCACTTTCAACTTTCATTAAGCGACCTTATGCAGGTCGTTTTCTGCCCCAAATCAAACGGATTTTTAATTACAGGTAAGAACTGAAGGCCTAGTTTTTGTCCTATTAAACAAATTAATTTTAAGAATATTTAAGTTCCAAATTTCATAGAGAATTTTGTGTTTCTTAAAAAAATATCCATCAGGATTATTTGTTAATTCAAGTTTTTAACAATTATTAATGACTAACTGAAATATCAAAGCTTTTACAAAGTAAATTTTTCATGGAATACCAAAGCAGGTAAACAACATCAATTCCTAACTAAGTTGCCGACCAATTATTAAAAAGTCTGCAAGCAAGAAGCTTCCCAACTACAAGCCTAGTAACCCGGGTCCCTCTGGCACCTCTTCAAGTGCCATTAGAGGGGTACGTTACTCTTGGTCCTTGTATCATAAGTATGAATCTCTTCGTGAGTGGTAAACGAACTCATACTTTCCTTCACATACAGGAGACATTGCAGAATATACTACGATGGAACAGAGAGTGTACCTAGCGCCTTGAAAGCCAATCTATAATCTTCCCTGAAATGCATACCCGAGAGTATTCTCACAGCTTTTCATTATAATACATTTTTATTTTAATTGTGACATGTTTATATATTAATTCTGTTATATCATTTTAATCTTAGACTAGAATTTGTTTATTTTATGACTTGTTGAAATACTGATATGAATAAATTGAGTATTTTAATTTTTTAGATTATGCAGAGGACGTAGGGTTATCGAAAATGTATTTGGGATCTTAGCATCAAGATGGCGCATTTATATGGAATACCTAATTGAAGAATTGCAAGTGAGGTCACTGTAGTAGATATTGTGAAAGCTACAGTTTGCCTACATAATTTTTTGATGAAGCAGAATGAGTATTTTACAATTCTTAGTGTTGACAAGGAAAATGATCAAGGAGACATAATTGAAGGAGAATGGCGAAACAATGAAAATGCGAACCTTCTCCCCTGTGCTTCTCCCTATAAAACGAACAGGCACCAACATTTATAGCAGAATTGCAGAGCAAATGAGGGATAAGTTAGCAAGATACTTCACAAATGAATGAGCAGTTTCATTTCAGTGGAATAAATAAATTAAAATATGTTTACTTATTGTAGTTTGTTTTTAATGTTTAGCTTTTTATTCGAAACGTGAATTTTATTTCCACAATAATTGATATAATATACCTATTGTACAAACACTTTCATTCAGTCGAAAAAAATCACATTCATATGAACTTTTTATAGGACAAGTTTCTAAATAAAATTAATGACAAATCATACAAAACCCCGAGTGAACATTAATTGTTTAGATAAGCTTTTAAGAACAACAATAAGGGTGTATTAATTGGAGCATTGATAAGTTAAAAAAAAGTTCTTTGAAAACTAGGACGCATGCAACACAACAGTTATTTTATATTTAAAATTTTCCAAGGTTTAAGTCTTACTTTCTAAAAAACCATTTCAAACATAACAATGCTCCAATTACAAATTAACACACCATTATCATTTTTCATTCTATTTTGTAAAGCTTCATTCATCTGTGTAACTCACATGTTTTATATAAAAAAAAACAAAAATAAATATTAAGAGAAATTATTAGATGGCTTATATTATAAATAACACTAAATACATTCGATAATAACTGGTAAACTATAATATCCTTGAGACGGAAATAATAGTCAGTGACGTCAGTCACTAGTTCGAAAACAGACCAACGTGAGCGGCTTAAATTAATATTTATTATTTAACAATAAATCTGGTATGAAACGGTCGCAAAATGCCGCTTATTCTAAATGCGGCACAAGACGTGCACCGCTGCCAAATTCATTGTGGCCCGTATACGCGCGTTACGCGGAGCATTTGAAGCAGCTGTATTTTAACAGAGGTTCGCGATCGACGGACGTAAATGTACTGATATTTTACGACCGTCGGGCGGAGGTCGCAACGTTGCAACAGTAAACGAGCATGTACCTTGTGAGAGATCTGTTGCATAGTCGCGCTTGCGGGTTTAGGTTATCGTTTTGTTTTAACATTGAAAATGTTTCTGTTTTCCTAAATATGGCCTCAAATCGTGAAAAAGTGCATGCTACATTTGCCACACATAACGTCGTACGCGTGAGAGATCGTGTTAGCTTGTTTATTTAAACTTAAATTAATTATAACGTATCGGAATCAGTTCTAATGACTAAAATAAATTGGAACTAACTGAAAATAACCGAAAGTGTATTGAACGACTATCCAAGGCTAACGAAAAGCACCAAAACGGGCTAAAACGTATCGAAATAGATTAAAAATATTGAAGTTAAAACTAACCCAAATTAACCGAATTTTGGCGACTAACCAAAACTAACCAAAAACATTAAAATTGCTTATAACGTATAGGAACCGGTTCAAATGACTAAAATAAATTGGAACTAACTGGAAGTAACCGAAAGATAATTCAATGACTATCCAAAAATAACTAAAAGCACCAAAACGGGCTAAAACATATCGAAATAGATTAAAAAGATTGAAGTAAGTTAAAACTTACCCAAATTAACCGAATTTAGGTGACTAACCAAAACTAACCAAAAGCATTAAAATTGCTTATAACATATCGAAAGGTGATTGAATGTCTAATCAAAACTAACCAAAAGTAACTAAGAGCATCAAAACGGGTAAAACATATCGAAATAGATTAAAAATATTAAGGTAAGTTAAAACTAACCCAAATTAACCGAATTTTGGCGACTAACTAAAACTAACCAAAACATTAAAATTGCTTATAACGTACCGGAACCGGTTCAAATGACTAAGATATATTAAAACTAACTGAACTTTACTGAGACTTGACTGAACTACTAACCAATAGTAACTAAAAGCATCAAAACGGGCTAAAACGCATCGAAATAAATTTAAAATATTGAAGTAAGTTAAAACTAACTTAAATTAACCGAATTTTAGTGACTAACCAAAAACCCTAAAATTGGTTATAGTGTAACGGAACTGGTCCAAATGATTAAAATAAATTAAAATTAACTGAAATTAACCGAAAGTTGATTGAACGACTAACCAATATGGACCAAAAGTAACCAAAGGCATCAAGAGGGGCTAAAACAAGTTGAAACTAACAATTAACCGAATTTTGGCGACTAACTAAAGTTAACCAAAAACATCAAAATTGGATGTGACGTATCGGATCCGGTTCAAATGACTAAAATAAATTAAAACTAACTAAACTTAACCAAAAGATGTTTAACCAAAACTAATCAAGAGTAACCAAAATGGGCTAAGACGTATCGGAACAGATTAAGAATAAAATAAGTAACTAACCCAAATTAACTGAATTTTTGCGAGGACCTAAATTATTAACCAAAAACGTTTAAATTGTTTTAACGTATTGGAACTGGTTCAAATGACTCAAATAAATTGGAGCTTACTGAAAGTAACCGAAAATTGATTGAATAACCAACCAAAGCTAGCCAAAAGTATCTAAAAGCACCAAAACGGGCTAAAACGTATCGAAAAAATTAAAAATATTGAAGTAAGTTGAAACTAATTCAAATTAACCTTATTTTGGTGACTAACCATAAACACTAAAATTGGTTATAATGTTTTGGAACCGGTTCAAATAACTAAAATAAATTAAAACTAACTGAAATTAGCCGAAAGTTGAGTGAACGACTAACCAAAAGCACCAAAATGGGCTAAAACATATCAGAACAGATTAAAAATACTAAGGTAAGGTGAAACGAACTTGAATTAACCGAATTTTGCCGACTAACTAAAATTAACCATAACGTATCGAAACCGGTTCAAATTACTAAAATAATTTAAAACTAACTAAAGCCAACCGAAAGCTGATTGAATGACTAACCAAAACTAATCACAAGTAACCAAAAGCACCAAAACGGGCTAAACCGTATCGGAATAGATTGCAAAAATTAAAGTAAGTTAAATCTAACCAAAACGAACCGAATTTTTGCGGCTAACCAAAACTAACCAAAAAGATTAAATTTGATTATAACGTATCGGAGTCAGTTCAAATGACTAAAAAAAAATTAGCGAGTCTGGTAGTAGTCGAGACACTGATGTGTAAACATATCCTATAACGACATCGATTGTAAAAAAACGACAGCAGCACGTTGTGTTCCCAAGCGGTCACCCATCCAAGTACTAACCCCGCCCTACGTTGCTTAACTTCAGTGATCGGATGAGAACTGGCATTTTTAACATGCTATGGCCGTCGCCTGTACGTTTTAGCTTCGTCATAGAGTAAAAATTAGGTTTAATAATCAAGTTTAAAATAATAAAAAATCAACGCGAACGAAGCCCCGGGTAAAAGCTAAAAGTGTCCTATGTTCTTTACTATACTCTTGAAAATATCTGTACAAAATTTCATGGTGATCGGAACAGTTTATGCGTGAAAGCGTAAGAAACAAACAAACAAACACATTCGCATCTATAATATTAGTTAGGATTATTTAATAATACTTACTGGCAGCTTCGGAGTGGATTAATTCACTGCACAAATTCGGCACGATAATCTAATGCCATAAGGAATAACATCAATATATGGACACAGCTTATTTACCTAGTAATCTTGGGCCGACATCCCTAGATTTGGGAAAGTCAGTAGCCAAATTTTGCAAATTTTAGAAGAGGGCTATGACTCAATATTGTTTTAAACGTCTGGGCATCTGAATAATACTTTGGACACTTCGTTTAATTTAAAATAATAATATGCTCTTTTATCATCTAAAATCCGTTAAAAAACGATTTTAAATGACAAAATTGTATAAAAACCCGAAAATTCGGACTTTTTTTAGGACGATAGCCGTGGCTTCTGACGAATTTGTCGTGGATTTTGAAGCGAAAATTCATTTTAAATTAAACCGTCCATTAAAAATAAGCTGTGCTATGGATCCAAATACACTGCGAATATAATAATAGATAAATAATACTTTTGACTGTTCGTTTAATTTAAAATATGCTTTTTTATCATCTAAAATCCATTTAAAATGATTTTAAATGGCAAATTGTATATAATACCGCCCTAGCGGCTAGAATCGGTTTACACATTTTCGTCCCATTTGCCGAGATTTACCCTCATACCGCCGCGTAAGATGTTTACACATCAATAAGTTGGAACTAACGGAAAGTTGTTTGAACGACTAACCAAAAGTGACTAGAAATAGTCAAAACGGGCTAAACAGAATCAGAACAGGTTAAAAATATTACAGTAACGTTATGGCTAATTATATATTAATAGATTTTCCTATTTTTTTCGGTTTTCGTATCTGCACATTTTTGATGTGTAAACATCTTACGCGGCGGTATGAGGGTAAATCTCGGCAAATGGGACGGAAATGTGTAAACCGATTGTGACATTATAAGCCGTCGCATTGAGGAGCAAGCTAGTCCAGGACGTCCGTGAAGGATTTTTATACAATTTTGCCATTTAAAATCGGTTTTAAACGGATTTTAGACGATTTAAAAGCATATTTTAAATTAAACGAACCGTCAAAAGTATTATTCAGATGCCCAGACTTTTAAATCAATATTCAGTCATGCCCCTCTTCTATAATTTTCTTCTATAAGTTTGGTTTTTTTAATGGACGGTTGAATTTAAAATGAATTTTCGCTTCAAAATCCACGACAAATTCGTTCTAAGCCACGGTTATCGTCCTAAAAAAGTCCGAATTTTTGGATTTTTATACAATTGTGTCATTAAAAATCGTTTTTAAACGGATTTTAGATGATAAAAAAGCATATTATTGTTTTAAATTAAACGAACTGTCAAAAGTATTATTCAGATGTCCAGACGTTTAAAATAATATTGAGTCATAGCCCTCTTCTAAAATTTGCAAAATTTGATTATTGACTTTCCCAAATCAAAGGATGTCGGCCCAAAATGAGTAGTCCGCTCCGAAGCTGCCAGTGCGTATTATTAAAGAATCCTAACTAATATTATAAATGCGAATGTTTTTGTTTTTATTCTATGAACAAGCTAAAATGTACAGGTAACGGCCATAGCACGTTGAAAATGCCAGTTCTCGTCCGATCACTGAAGTTAAGCAACGTCGGGCGTGATTAGTACTTGGATGGGTTACCGCTTGGGAACATAACTTGCTGCTGTCATTTTTTTTACAACCGATGTCGTTATAGGATATGTTTACACATCAGTCTCGAGTACTAGCAGACTCGCTTAATTTTATTTATTTATTTTTGTTTTAATTATGATAATGTTTAATATTATTGCTAAAAATGCATTTCTTTAATTATATACCTATATTATAAACACTCGTGTGTTTGTATTTTTACTTTTTTAAACTCTGCTTTTGGAAACCATATGAATTTCAACGCAAATCACATTTTTGCGTTTTTATTCATCATTTTCAATGTCTCCCCGGTTGCATCTTTGCGAAGGACTGTGAATTTTTGTATTGTTAATTCAAAATATTAATTTGTAAAATGGAAAGAGCGAAGCTTCGACAAGTCTTGCCCCCCCCCCCCCCCGTGAATGTGAAAATACATTCATTTAACTGTGGGCGAACATGCATTGGTAAAAACCGTGTATGTTTGTTTATTAAACGAAGCTATTGATAACGTTACAGCTGATAATTGGCAGAAGTGTATCGAACATGTCATAAAACAAAAAATGATACTACGGTCGAAGTTATAATTGAACCTCTTATTATCAATGTTGGTTCCGAAAGTAGTGATAGTAATGATTCTGAATCAAATTATGATCAAACCTCCGATAACGAGTAGGAAACTTAAAATTTTATTGATTTTTGATGTAAACTTTCGATGCCACTTTCAATATGGTATTTTATGATAAGAAAAACCCCTTATCATCCATGACTTTTTTTCCTAGCCTTAATGAATACATAGTACTATTTGTTTGTAGTAGTACAATTTTGTTGCTTATTACTAGACTTAGGAATGATTTTGATATACGTTTTTTGCATATTTTAGACTAAAATCATGCATATTTATGTGCATAAACTTTATTTTTTTAAGTGGATATTTGCCTAAGTTTACTTATTACCATTCCATTATATAGTTATTATAACATATTAATTTACAAAGCAATTGTATCCGCCACTGGAATTTCCTTCTCTCTTCCCTTACCACTCGAGGCGCACCTTAAAACTAAAAATGAGTCACTGACTATTATTTCCGGCTTGAACTAAATAGCAAGTGCCAGTAATTCGTTACTTCAAAAAATCCTTCGATCCATCATATGCTAATTGCAGCAATTTTGTTTCAAGGATTGTTCTTGGCTGTTGGGGCATTTGAGCGAGCAATTCGGAAATTCTTACGCATATCGGATTTATAGGGGAATTAGAGGCTTCTGGCAAAGGACTGTTTATTTTGTTTAGGGCCTCAATAATGGCCCCCTTCTATTTTATGTGGTGCAGCTTTCCGTTTTGATTCGATTGCTATTGTTTCTGTTTCACTTAATGTAGGGGATATTATGGGGGATGGAGTGTGACTCGTGCTTGGAACTGGTGACATTAAATTTGTTGTAGTAAGTCTGTAGTTTAGTGTGTCGTTTAAAAACGTCATACTATCAAAGAACACCCACTTCCTTTTCTTGCTGCTAGCAGACCTACTGGGACTGTACTCTCCCTTTAAACGAACATACGTGTCTCTTAAGTGTCTTCACTTCTTCACTAGATATTCGGTTGAAAACTCTGAATTTGAACCAAATTCATCGTAAATTTCAAGCCATAGCTGGTCTCTAATAGTTTTAGACCGTTCTTTCAGTGGTAGCCGAGAATCCCATAATGGAGGTCTAGCCATCACACAACTGATTAACAGTTCTTCAACTGTGGTTTATTGATCGTGGCCAGTATCCTGTAATCAAATCACAAAAAAATAGCATACTGTTAAAAAATTGCTAACAAGTTTTTACTCACCTCCATCTCAATATGGATTTCCTCAAAATCTTCTGAAGCCAGTAGGTATAAAGGTAACTAATTATTTTTTAATGTGAAAAATAAAAACAATACTTTAGAATGAAAACCCCTCTCTTAATGCGGTAAAAAAATACAAGACAAAACAAGAAACTAGAGTCCAAAGAGAAACGTCAATGAAGACAAGCAGTTTTTTGTTGGTTAGTTGCTGAACTTTTCTTATTCTGTCTCTAATGTCATATTTGACTGATTTCGGATCCGAAAATCGGATGCATGTGACTTGCATTCTTGGTCACAAAATTAAGTTTTTTTCGGATATCGCACGTCGAAAATCGGATGCATGGGACGCCGCCTTTAGTCTTAACCATGACGCTTCGCCGGAGTGGCTCATTAACGGGCGCTTGCCGGCAAGGCACTTACTTCAACAAATTTAATACTGATTACCGTATCAGTTTATTTACTGTCCGACGACAGCTTGCCGTTATCGTTTACACGGACTAGCCCTTAATGGCAAGACTATATATTTTAGTACCGTTCATTCGGTATATCCGTTCGCCAAAGTATCCTTACGCGAATGCGAAATTTCCTAAAACCTGACGATTTTAAATCTCTCCGATTCTGTAAGGTTTACAATGTTCATAACTAAATTATTTTTTGGAATTCGGTGCCTACTAAGGTAGTCTACGTGATTCATTTTACATCCCTGGCGATATTCAATGTCAAAAGTAAAATCTTGGATTTCAAGCCACCACCTCGCAATTCGCGGCCTTAAGTGTTTTTTAATTGCTGTTGACCGCAAGGCCGAACAATCTGTAAATACTGTAAAATGTTTTCCTAAAAGATATATTTCGCAAAGAAGATAGAGCGGCCATTGTTTCTAATTCGTACGAATGAACGAGCCCTTGTTCATAAGTACATTGTTTACTGAAATACGCTACAGGATGCCACTTATCACTATATTTCTGTAACAATATTCCAGCTATGCCAATACTACTAGCATCATAATGCAACTGGATTGGTTGATTATTGTCACATATTTTTAATACAGAGGAGTCGGATAAAATGCTTTTAATTAGTTCAAATGCTTCGTCCTGTACTGTAGTCCAAGACCAAATGGCATTTTTCTTTAAAAGTTTTGTTAATGCCTGACTAATAAATGCATAATTAAATATAAATTACTAATTAGCTAACCCACAGAATTGGAGGTTTTAATTTCGCAATAGCTTGCACTTTCTGTCTATTTGGGCGCACACCATCTTCAGATTCGTAATATCAGTTGTTATATGTCAATTTAGCATGAAAACATGTAACAGATATAACCTTCAAACAATAATAATAAATCGTGTTAGTCACGATTAAAAATAAGAATGATTAGTTGCCTATGGACGAACGTAATAAATGAAAGGGATATTCTTGGAACGTTGCAGATGTTATATTCGCTACCGGTGTTCGTGCGATTTTGACGTGGTTACAGTTTAAGCCAACAAGAAGATACATAATTAATTGATGTGCTATCGTCAGTTTGATATTAAACGACTGTTTTTCGCTTTCGCTTTAAAAAAATACGCAGTCAGGTTGTTTTAGTAAATGCGTGTATTCCCTAACTTGGCAACACCGCTCGAGTTGTTTCGCAAATGTTTCAGCCAGGAAACCGGCCCTAGCTTAAGGTACGTTTAGGTCCGATTGATCACAGATTTATGCGTTGGTGTTGATTTGGTGTTAGGAGTTTTAAATGGCCGCCGTTCGGAATGATTTAGTTGTTGGTTGTTTGGTCATTGTCAACGGTGGAATTATCCTTGGATTTATTTGTCCTACCAGCAATGCATAATATCATACAGCCTTAGATACGTTTCATTGCATATTGTAGATGTTAGTAGATTTGGCGACCACCGGCTGGTGTATTTTGCGGCGGTTGCAGGACAGTGTAAAGCGGGCTTGTGGGCCGAGTTTTTCTAGCTTTTAACATTAAAATTCACGATCTAGGTAGTCGTTTTTGACCTGATTCTCTTTCTTCAAAAACCCTTCAAGAAGGTAGTGCGTATGCCTGATAAAACGTTTAAGAGTTTTTAATTCACCCTAAGGGGGATTATACTTATTTCGAGTATAAAGTGGCATAGTTACTAGGGTAAATGGCTTGACTGTGGATTGATCGGATTTTGCCTGAAGTCAAGATTTATGTTGGTAACTTGCCACATGCAGTGTATTCTGGAACAAAGTACGCCGTTTCCTTCCTCGAGAAATGCCTGTAGGAGAGACAGCATTGCTCCCAATTCGTCATTACCATCGAAAAACCCTACGTAGTTAGGTAAATAAATATACATATTTTATATTTTGTACACTAATTTTTTTTCTGTACAGGAAGGAGTGTAAGTTACTGCATTATAGTTTTCTAACGGGTTTCAGAGGGGATTGAAATACTACACAATACTGCTATGTAGAGAGTGTTACTTTTGAAAAATTATTAATTCTTGCACGTATAACATGCAATGTCGTCAAACAAAAATAACTTGGGCCTAGAACAGGCATAGCATGACTAATTATACTCATTACTTTTGCAAGAAGTAATATTCTGGGGAAAACAAGCGTATTAAATAATAGCTCTTAATACCGTCCTCGGTATCAAAATTGCAGTCGAGCACTCCTAGCTGATTCTTTGTCTTTATGGGCACCCGTGGTGTATAATGGGGTCTAATGTTGTGTAAAGTTGTATATAATTTTTGATAAATTTCTTTTCTACTTTGAATTTTGGCTTACGTGAACTTGTAAAGCCTACGTAAGCTTAGTAAATTTAGATTTAATATTCATGACATAATGGACAAGCTTTGTTTTTGCCTGAGGGTCTGAACTCTTAAAAGAGCAAACATTGGTTATATTATTGGTCAGTTTTCTTTGTATTTTATGTCTATCACCTGTAGGGTGATATGATATTGGTTTTATTATGACCTTCGCATTTTGGCAAGACAACTCTCATTATTATTTTTAAATACTCTCATTATTATTTTTAAATACTCTTTGAGTGGAGAGTATTCTGAGAGAGGAGCTGCCTGAAATTGCAGTAAGAGAATGCATACTTAGCGCTTGTTCTCTTTCAGGGTTTTTATCGGGAGCCAGTTTGTTTTAAGAGCCAGTTTATGGGAGCTATTTTTGCTTGGAGTTGGGTGTATGGAGCAAGCTATTTTGTTTGGAGCGAGCTTTGCTTGAAGAGAGACTAAGTATCTAACCAAGTAGCTACCAGGCTTAGGTTTATTTATGTACAACTGCGAGTCGTCTACCATGGTAAACGCGCACAAGGTTAGTAGATACTATTAGACGGATAACTTTTAATTACTAGTATGATGAGACGATAGATGACTTATGTAAATTGTGATTATTGATAATTTGTTGAACTTGGTTTGATCTTTCGTAATCATTTGGTGTTATATTGTTACTTCCGTTATAGCTAAAGCATGCCTAATGATTGTTCAATCATTATTTATCTAATTCACTTCTATTATAACGCAATTTTAATACAAATTACTGCCTATATATTTATGAGCATATAGATTATTACTTGTTTCCAATTGAGCTCTTTTACCTGTTTTATATTTATATTATTTTGATTATTGGAAGTAATATGACAACACGTTAACGTCAAACTAACGAACGCCAATAAACTTAAACTTGCACGAACGTTACCGTCTTTTATTTGCTCTGAAATACCTCAACCAAACAAGTGTTTTTAATAGTCGTCTGGATTTTAAATCGCCCTTGTGTAGCTGATAGTCGTCGATTTTGGAACGCCCTTATGGATTCTTAAGACCAAGGATCTTCTAGTTTGGGTCTGCGGATTTGGTTACTTCAAACTGGTGGCGCCCTGGTCAAGAGTAAAGCCGGGCGTGGCGTAAAATGGTTATGGAAAAACACTATAGGCAAGCAGTCGCTGCGACGTATACCACACATCAGTTGATTGCGTTTATTTCGCAATTTAATTTTTTCTCTCAGTAGCAGCGTTTCTAGAAAATACGGAATACGCCAGCAGTACCGATTCTTCTGATTGGGAAGAGGAATTGGAAGAAGCTGCAGTCTATCTATATATTAAAAATAAGGCAAGTCATAGAGCATCCTGGGTACACGAAATTAACCAAAGAAGAGAAGAATTGGGCGAATTTCATAGGCTGGTTCAAGAATTGGAATCTCAACTACAGAGATTTCACATGTACTTTCGAATGCGAAAAGAAGAATTTGATTTTTTACATGACTTAATTAAGGGACAATATTTCAAAGTAAAACATCTTTTTTAGAAAATCGATAGGCACCAAAGATAGACTAGCACCAGCGAATATTAACTACAACAAGAAGGCCCACTTAATGGCCAGAAAGCGCTACAAAGGAATCGTCGTTGATTTTCTTCGTTGCCTGGTAACGATCAGCGAACTCCACCGCACACAGGTTGAAGTTAAATAAAAGCTGGCCATAAACGATATTTTCGTTTGCGGTATATTTAATCAAATTTATGACGAAATTATTTATAGCACTCTAATACTCTATTTGGCTTTGGAAAAACACAATTGATATCTTCTGAATTGTTTGCAGCGCCCTGTCAAACTTACGTTATGGTTTTTTTTTATTATTATCACCAAATAAATATTTTGATAAAGTTTGTATTCAACTGGCTGTTTCAAAAATCTGTTAATGTTTTTAATTAGTTATTATTGATAACAATACTCAAGGTATGTAATAACTAATATTTAAAAGATTATGATTTTGTGTTAACGATGACACCATATTTCCGAATACTAATATTCTGATAAAAGACATCAAGAAGAAAATGTTGCTCGAATTTGCCCCATCTTTTAATATTTAATTAAATTTTGGCGTTTTGGGTGATTTTAAAATTGGTTAAAGGTTTCGCACAATATTTTTACTGTATATTTCATTCCTATTTTGTAATACAATACAACTAAAAAATAGCGATATTATCTTATATCGAATATTGACTCGACTATAGAATTTAGGCGTGAAAATTAATCTGACAAAAGGATGAGCTGGTCTATGGCCGCCGCGTCAAACATGATTGTTTTATTTGTATCATGGCCAGCCGATATTCTGTTAGTATTCGCGCGGGGAAGGAGACACACCGTTGACATGCCGCGCCGCCGCGGAAAGTGATCCTTCTTATCATATACTGTTTGCCAAATGAAAGAACCTGGACGGAAAGAATGCGGGCAAAAAATGTCCTCGCATATTCAGATGCTGCCACATTTTTTTCCCAATAATCCTAATTTATTTTCTGTCTAGTTTCCTATAGTGAATTTACATATTTAAATTTCCTACTTGAATACTTAATTTTGTTATTTTCCTTAATACTACTGTCTTCTATTATTTACTATTTTATTTACACAGGGAAATACGGAATAAGTATACTATAATATTCATAATGTTTATATTTTATTCGCCTTCAAGCTATTTAAAATACGCGACAATAGGCAACAGTGCGACTTTTACTTGATTTTTAGCGGGGAGGCAGTTTTGTGATTGGTCGCAGGATATATTAAATACACTTTGACCCTAGACCAACACCTATTTTTTTTTACATATTTTAAAATTTCGGCAGCCACTTGCTTTAGCCATTGGCGGGGAAATTGCCGATGCCGAACTGTGTGGTTATTTATATTATTTGGTTTGTAGGGTCTGATGATATATAGGTTTTGTCGATTTTGCAAATTCTCTTTTTTCACTAGAAAGGGGGTGTCCTATATAGTAGTTTAAGCCAAAAAAGTCGGAAGATCCGCTACATTTGAACCGAAAAAATGCCGAGTTTTGACACAAATTTTCAGCATCACTTCACAAAAGCACTATAAATATAGACAAAACACATCTGAAAATCAGTTGTCGGGTAAAAATATTAACTAGGATACATTTGCGTCGAACGAGAGACCTTCGTTTTGTTCCGGTCCTAATTTAAAGCGACTCATAGCCATTACCCCATTAAACAAAATTAAATTTTACTTGTAAATATCCATCCTCCTTTTTACTGTCAACTGTCACAATAGCCAAAACAAAGGTTTTTAAGAAGGCACACTGTTGCCAGACGTTTACTGTAGTTTCGTTAGCAAAATTCATTAGAAAAATGGTGCGCTATAAGCGCAGCTTATTCACTACCAGCTAGTCATCTTGCGGCGGCATCCTTTGATTTGGGAAAGTCAATAACCAAGTTTTGCAAATTTTAGAAGAGGGTCATGACTTAATCTTATTTTAAACGCCTGGGCATCTGAATAATACTTTTTACAGTTCGTTTAATTTAAAATATGCTTTTTCTACTAGCGTGCGTAAAGTACTCACTTTACGCACTCTTCGCTAGATTCGTAAAATAGGCTTTTTTAATGTGCAGTGCGTAAAATAAGTTATTTTACGCACTAGTGCGTAAAGTAAATCTGACATATTTTTTGGCATTTGGGGCAATGCCTAAAATAATATATTTTACGCACTAGTGTGTAAAATAATTTATTTTACGCACTAGTACGTAAAGTAATTTAATAATATTTTTGTTTTTTCATATATTTTTCGGTAGTAGAAAAAATTTTGTATGCTACTCATGTGTAAAGTACCCTTTTTTTAATTCAATTTCAATTAAATTTTTTTATCAATATTCCCATTCATAAAAAAAGGTTCACTTTACACACTTGTTGCATAAATAACTATTTTATCGTCTAAAATCCGTTTGAAAACGATTTTAAAACGCACAATTGTATAAAAATCCGAAATTTCCGAACCTCCCAGGGCGATAGCCGAGGCTTCGGACGAATTTGTCATGTATTTTGAAGCGAAAATTCATTTTAAATTCCAGTGTGGAACTGAACCGCTCAGGGCGCAGTTCCCGACACTCCAACTTTCCGATTTCGATAGAGTTGACTAGCTGGTAGTGAATAAGCTTTGCTATAAGTGTCTCTACTCTTTTTTTTTATTTAGGTGAATGATTTTTTATTGCAGTAGCACATCCTATATTGCTCGACGAGCGGTGTGTGTGCGAAGATGTTGATTGACACGGTTCTTGAATAGTTAGTTTGGGGAACAGATATCCTGGAAGCATATTCGCATGTAACAGGCAAGATGTCCATTCGGCAATGCCGATCGTTTCTTCATATGTGACGTGCACGATAGCATTTAGTCAGATGTCGTGACTGTTACATTGAATCAACAAATAAGTCTTCAATTATTTTAACACTTCATGCATGGCCCTCCGCTCGCTACGGAGGCTCAACAAACAGAAACTAACCAAGTGCTAACCAAAACTAACCCAAAATAAAAAAAATAAAATAAAAATTTTGGATTAGTTTTGGTTAGCACCTGGTTAGTTTTTATTTGTTGAGCCCCCGTATAGGGAGCGAAGCGAGCGGAGGGCCATGCATGAAGTGTTTAAATAATTGAAGACTTATTTGTTGATTCTACGTAACAGTCACGACATCCGACTAAATGCTATCGTGCACGTCACATATGAAGAAACGTTCGGCATAGTCGAATGGGCATCTTGCTTGTTACATCCGAATATGCGTCCTGGGAGTGAGTTCCACAGTGATGCAGTGCGCCAGACAAAATAGTTCTTGTAAAGCGATGTTCTAGGTGTTTTCAGTTGTACGACGAACCGGTGCGCTCTTGCCGTCTATCGTGACTGTCTGACAGGCGTTGTCAGGGGCGGGATAAGGCGGGCCAAATCCTGGGAACATCTGCCGTAAGTATCTGTAAAACAGGGATTTCTCGGTCACATGTTTGCGGTGTTTCAGACTATGCAGATTCCGGGTCAACCCCGGGTCACCGACGAGACGCACAACTCTCTTCTGAACGGAATCCAGTAGCTTTAGGGTGTGCTCTGGCGTGGCACCCCAGATGTGTGAGCAATATTCTAAGCACGGTCTTATTTGCGCTTTGTAAAGCAAGAGCAACTGCTGCGGTGTATACATTTTTTGTTGCGAAATAGCGTACCAAGCTTCTGGGAGGCTGATTTTGCGACGTTAGCAACGTGGTCATGTCAGGACATATTGCTGTTTACCGAGACCCCCCAGTAGTCCGATTGAATGAAGATGAAGGGATGGTCGATCCTGCCATAATGATATCATTGCCCGCCGTATGGTAAACGTGGCTGCTTGGATGATTGTTCAATGTGCATTTGCATTCATTCATCGGAATAGAAGAGACACTCATTCGATTACACTATTCCTTTGTATGTATATATTCGTCAAATATTTCACTTCATACATGGCCCTCCGCTCGCTCCGGGGGCGTAACCAAACAAACCTAACCCAAACTAACCGAAGACATTTCCAAATGAGGAAAAACAAACTAAAAAATGTTTGCATTTTCGACTGACAAATTTTAATTTTTTTTATTTCCGGCATGCCTTGGGTTAGTTTGGGTTAGTTTTGTTTGGTTGCGCCCCCCCAGCGAGCGGAGGGTCATGCGTGAAGTGGAATATTAAATATACTTAAATAGTAAACAACACTGTTATTCCCCATAAGAAAATGTGCAACTTTTGGAAACACTGTGCCAGGCCCCCTGTGTCGGTTACTAAAATTTCATTATTTTCACGTTACAATTTCAATATTTTTACGTTACACCTGGGAAAATCGTAGTGGAAGTTTGCCCTTCTAGGGCAATTTAGGCTCAAAACGCGGGTATTTTTTCGGCTCAAATGTGGCGAATCCTCCGATTTTTTTGGCTTAAGCTACTCTATAGGACACCTCTTTTCTAGCGAAAAAAAAAAGAAAATTTGAAAAATCGACACAACCTATATATCATCAGACCCTTAATTTGATGATATCTTTTGAAGATTTTTATCCTTTCTTATATTTTTCTTGCATTTGGTGATTATTATACGCGGCTAACTAATTTTTATATATTTCGGATAACTCTCTTAACTGAACTCTCTAAATTAAAATTTTTATTACAAAACAATTCCCAACGTTCTATAAAGAGCGTTTTGGAACATGCTTGCTTCAATATTGCCTAACTTTTAATACAAACATTGAATGCTAGAGAATTTATATGAATTAGCTACGATAAACCGTTTTTTTCCAAATTACAAAACCTTCGGGAAACGAACTCTACTTATTACTACAACATATTTATGTAATACATACAACAAATAATATCATAGAATACTATCCTTATTATAAAAATTAGATATTATTATATGACATATTTTGTACTATAAGACTGTAGTATAAAAAAAACTGTAATTAATTTTAACGTCTTAAACTAATCAATATTATCAATAATAATATGGTAAGAATAACCTCGTGCGCCTATGGGAAGGCAAGATTTTTTACGTGCTAGTCCTCTACCCCCTTCAGTCGTTGTTAAGGTTCACTCGCTTGGCGCACTATAGTTTTGCCCAAATACATAATAAAAAGATAAAGACTGATGTATTATACTGCTAAGGTGCTAACACTCCGTTGAGGATATGTGCTGCTGTTATACCTAATTGTGCAACAACTGAAGCCAGATTATCAGAAAATGCCGCGTCGAAATGAGGATCCCTTATTGGCTAAATTTGTAACGTGCGCAGTTTTCCCTGCTGCTGTCTTGTTTGAGCATTTACGTTTCTCTGTTTTTTTTTTGCTTCATATGTTGTACTGAAAGTATTTTCAAATGTCATTTAACACGTTCACTGCGATACCAGTCAAAGGGGTCTTGTAGAAAAATGCAGGACCAGACACATGTGTCTGGTGACTGTCTTTTCTTTTGTGCCGGTACCAGACACATGTGCCTGGTAGGTATTACCTTTTTTTTTGATATTTGTAAAAACCAGCGTAATTATCGGCGAATGTTTTTTCTATATTTTTCTTATAAATTGTACCAAGAATAAAGGGCTCTAGCCGCAAACAAATAAACTAGACGATTTGACCAAAATAGGTTAATAAAGTTGGAGGCATTTAAGGAAAAACAATAAAAGTAACTTATGATTTTCAAATGTGTTTTATTTATAATAAGCACATGGGCATGTAATAAAAAAAATATTTTAATTTCTAATTCGGTTTAGCTATCTTACTATGTTTTTCGTTAAAACATGGGAGGCACATTGCTGGATTTTTATCGCAATCGGCGCAATAACTCGACACTTTGGTGACTTTTTTGTCTGCTTCCTTACTGGATAATGTAGCTCTTAGTTTTTATAGCAACCTACACAGTTTCGACGCCGCTTTCTCCCTGGACCCTGCTCGAAAGCAAATGTATGTATCCTTTTAGGAGTACTAGCTGTGCTTATATTCTCTTGCTCACAGCCTTGTTCCACTAACGCGATTGCTAGGTTCTCTCTGAATTGTAGCATGCTAAGTCTCTTGTTGTTTTTATTAGCTTCATTAAAAACTACATGAGAATTGACAATTGTAGTTCCTAATAATAATTCAAACGCTGTTTTCCTATACCATTTGAGTCCCTTTCTTAAAGATGTATAGTAAGAAGACATTTGATCACTCAGATCGACGCCTTTTTTGGCATTATTGTAATCAATTATACATTTGGGTTTAAGAACTGGCTCCAAACTTCTATTTTTTTTGCCTGTATCTCGAAGGCTGATATCGTGGTCTTTCTTATTAGATATCATAAGAATGGGCCTTTTATCTTGCCACTTTATTATTTTTATTACCTTTTCCATTATGTACCCCTATCAGTTCATTTTTTTTAATACCACGCTTAACAAATTCTGTTGGGAGACCTCTTCTATTCGATCTAAGTGTTCCACAATAAAAAGTTTTCTTTGCCTGAAGTTTTTTTACAAGTGGGACACTTGAGTAAAAGTTATCGCCATATAAGATGCGGCCTGAATTGAGCATATTATCCACCCTTACGGTATGTGGGTCACTGGAATTATGTTGAGTTTCCTCCTTGCCACAATACACCTTCACATTTATGGTGTAGCCTTCTAAGGTGCACAACTTATACAGCTTAACGCCGTATTTGTGTCTTTTATTTTTAATATATTGTCGTATGCCTAGACGCCCCCTCCAAGGGATCATGCTTTCATCAATGACCACTTCTTTTCCTGGCGTTAAAATATTTTGGTATCTAGTATTTAGCACATCCAGAAGAGGTCGTATGCGAAAAAGTCGATCTTGGGATCCAGGTAAATTTTCATTATTGTTAAAATGAACATATTGCAAAAGCAGCAAGAATCGGTCTCTAGTTATTTTCGAGCTAATATATTTATTACGATAAAGGTCATGTTTCGACCAGTAAAGATTAATTGTTGGAACTCTTACTAATCCCATGCATATAATTATGCCAAAGAATTTATACATTTCTGCTTTGTTTGTATCTGTCCAAGATTTGATGCGAGATTTGTTGCCTCGACTTCCAGTATGTATCTGTTGTAGAGCGTACCTGTTTGTTTCAGTAACTATTAAGTACATAACTTCGTCGTCTATGAAAAGTTTAAATGTATTTAAGGGGCTACTGCACACTATCGGATCCACATTAATACTTTGTCGAAGTGGGTACTCATTCATGTTGAGCGCATTATCCATATCCATTGGTACCCATACATCAGTCTGCAGGGCTTCTGTAAAAAAATGTTAATAATTGTAGTTTCCGATGTAGTATTTTTATTTATAATAGCGAAAAGAAAAGAAAAACGTAAATATGTTACCTAAAAATTCGTCAGCCTCATCTAATTCCTCATCTGCGTTACTTTCACGCACAGATTCCTCACCAAGTTGTTCCTTGCTACTACAGGAGGCGAGTAATTCTTCATCTGAGGTGTCTGAAGGAGAACTTGGGTCATAATCTGGATCTGAACTTGAGTGAGTGCCGGCAAATGGATCTTCTGGTTCGCTTTCGATGTCCTCATTTTCGCTAAAACTGCCACTTTCTAGTGACTTTTCGACGGGGATTTTTGTTACAGTGTCATCTGCTAATTCAATGGGTCTAGACAAATCTATCTTACTACTCTCAGGATTCACCTCAGCTAACTGCTACAAAATAATTTACACAATTGACCACAGTAGGTATTTTATACACAAATAAATTGAAAAAATTACCTGTGAACCAGTAGATTCAACTACGCTTGATGAATCGGATGTCCCGTAAGTTATTTGTGGTATATATTTTGATGTTTGCTCAGTTGAAGTGATCTCTGGTTCTACTGATTCCTGTATTGACAAAAATTACGACTTGTAGTTTAGGTTATGTTCAATATTGAAGTTTCAAAACCTACCTGTAATTCAATAGATCCACTAGATACACCACCAACACTTGCTATACCGAAATTTCTGTTTTGTTTCAACAACTCAAATATTTTTTGACGTCGCGAAGCCATTATTTCCAATATCACGTCTCAAGCTATTTAGGTAAACAACGTGCAAACGTGCACCAGCTACATGTGCCCGGTACGGCACAGATGTGAAACTGTTTTAACGTGGTGCGATACCAGTCGTATGTGTCTGGTAGATATTACGCATTGTATGAAAATCAAGCGTGTCGCGAGGGTCAAATAGCTACCTGTAACTCTGCTCTGTGACGAACGGTTTGAAAGATAGAGCTTTCGGCGCTACGTGATAGATGGCACAACCAGTACCTGTCGGAACGTAATCAGAGATACCAGACACATATAACTGGTATCGCAGTGAACGTGTTAAATTACCCTTAACGCAACGCATTATTAAATTTGAATTTTAAAAGCTATATCTGTTGTAAAGTCATCGGTACGGGTGGGCAAGAAATTAAATAGTCGATTAAACGCTTAATATTTTAGCAAATAACTGAATAATCGAAATAATCAATTATCGATATTTTCTGAAATATTAATCGATAAGTCGATTAATCGGTAATTTCTTAAAAGTGAATCGAATAATCGATTATTGTCGCCCACCCCTAATCCCATAATATTGTAGTAAATAGAGATGGGAAATACCGTTCCTCTACGATACCGTTCCAAATGATACCGCGACAGAAAAATACCGCTACAAAATACCCCACGCTTGTAAATTTTATAACTGCCACCATGAGCCTCCGTACCCTCGGCTATTATGCTAGGCGCCTTCCGCGCCGCTGGCCGCTGGTATTTTCGGGAACGGCTATTAAAGTGTTTGGTATCTTGAGGGTTTGGAACTAGAACGAAAAAAGTAAATGTAAGTAACGGATTGTGGAAACATGACTAGTGATGCTTTATTCAATTGATGAGTATGAGTATTAATTTCATTTGTTTTGTGTTTTTGGTCTTGGTTGTTTTTATTGTTACAAAGCTATGTTAATAAATATTAGAATATTATTATTATCGTTCCTGGCGGTCAAAAATATAGGATTTAGAAATTCAAATTTCTCAATGAAAATTGATTTTTACTAGCTACTGATTTGACTGCTAAATTGTGTAAAATTTTTGCAAGTA
>MU189813.1:25036-48657 GCA_016904865.1 Pissodes strobi | reverse complement strand
GAGGGCGGTGTCATCTGCGTACCTTACGTTGTTTATAATTTTGCTTCCTATCTTTGCTCCCTCTGTCCTGCCATGTAAAGCCTCGTGCCACCACAAAAACAGAACAGTAGCTATGAAGCTTATACTTTAAAATACTGCATTGCCCGATGAACGATATGAACCTTGTGGCGTAGTTGTCATGTTTACGAAGTACCGCACGACTTGCTCTTTCGGGCTTTAAGACCTGTTTATATGGATGAACAGTATTGCTCCTCTGCGCAATATTACCCCGCTTTTCCCCACATATTGTGGACATAATTTCAGATAAAAGTGATGACGGATTGCAATTAATTGATCTACTTTTTAATATTTCCTCAACCCCTCTGAAATATTAATATGGAAGAATTCCGTTACAACTTCCAATAAAATAGATACTAATTTCCAGAATAATAATCTTCTTCCCCAAGATGTCCTGCAATTGACAACTTCTTAAAAGTTTTCCAAACTTTGTAATGGCAGCTTTTTAGATACCATTGCTTTTAGAGAGTACTCAAATACATCATAACAAGTTACTGTAGTTATCGAAAAACTGCTGACCGAAACCAGTAATCCCGTTTACAGTTTTGCAGATGGCAGTACCCTTATCTTCCAATTTAGATCAGAAAATCCTTTACCAGCGACCAAGACTTATCAACGCAGACAGGAGCAGATTAGAACAATTAACCAAGATCTGGACAAAGTTCGAACTTGGGGCGACAGAAATTTTGGCCAGTTCAATGCAGCAGAAATCCAAGCAGCCACGTTTACAAAGAAAGCCAATACAGCGGGCCCTGACATTATTATGGCAGGATCGACTATTCCTTCATCCTCGTCGATTGGACTACGGGGTGCCTCAACAGCAATATGTACTGGCATGATCATGTTGCTAGCATCGCAAAATCAGCTTCGCAAAAGCTTGGTGCACTATTTCGCAACAAAAAACTGCATACATTGCAGCAACTGCTCTTGCAAGCAAATAAGACCGTGCTTAGAATGTTGCCCACACATCTCGGGTGCTGCACCTAAGCGCACCATGAAGCTGCTGGATTCCATTCAGAAGAAGGCTGTACTTGGCGGCGACCCGAAGTTGACCCGGGATGTGGATAGTCTGGAACACCTCAGACATGTGGCCGCGATGTGCCTGTTTTACAGATACTTTCACGGCAGTTCATCCCGCCCCTGGCAACGAATGTCAGACAGTCACGACAGACGGCAAGAGCGCACCAGTTCGTCGTACAACTGGAAACACCTTGAACATCGCTTTACAAGAATCCTTTGTCTGGCGCACTGCATTACTATGGAACTCACTCCCAGGACATCTATTTCCCCCTAATTACAACCTACAACTATTCATGAACCGTGACAATCAACATCTTCGCACACACACCGCTCGTCGAGCGCCACAGGATCTTCCTTTAGTGTGTGCCACTGCCATAAATAAAACCTAGAGCTGCTGGAATCCATTCAGAAGAGAGCTGTGCGTCTCGTCAGCGACCCGGAGTTGACCCGGGATGGGATAATCTGGAATATCGCAGACATGTGGCTGAGATCTGCCTGTTTTACAGATATTTCACCGGAGATATTTCCAAGATTTAGCCAGCCTCATCCCGCCGCCAGCAACGCCTGTCAGACAGTCACGACAGACGGCAAGAGCGCACCTGTTCGTCGTACAAATGGAAACACCTAGAACATCGCTTTACAATTACTCCTTTGTCTGGCGCACTGCATCACTGTGGGACTCACTCCCAGGACATCTGTTTGACCCAAATTACAACCTACAGCTATTCAAAAACTGTGTCAATCAACATCTTCGTGCACACACCGCTCGTCGAGTGCTATAGGATCTCCCTTTAGTGTGTGTGATAGTGCCTTAAAAAGGAGTTTGAACGATTTCTGGATATTTTGGTATATATAACAGCCTAATATAAAAGACTACTGGTCCCCTAATACTCGCGTTAGCCAAGTTGCTGATACTATGCCCATAAATCTGTTTGCAGGTATAAAGTGTTTTTCTCCATTTTAGTGGTAATCAATTTCTTATTAAAAGTACTGACAAAGCTCTCCCTATGATCAATCAAACAAAAACAGCTTGTCAGAAAGTACCATTAGAAGAAAATTTGTCATGTAATGAACAGATTATTCCCTTCAAACGACGAATTTCATTGAAAACATAAATATCGCATAAAAACCACATGTAGGGTTACAAGATTTGGGTTTTATCAGGCATAAGTAGTTTAGGTTACTGAACCAGATTTAGATGCTGCTAGTAAAGTTATAGTTCGTAGTTCGTTTATGCCGAGTTGTCCAGAAAATCAAAACCACAAAGTTTACTTTAATAATTATTATTTTTTACTCATACATCTCATTGTCTACATCAAGAATAAATAAATGCTCAGCGTCAAAACCTTTTGAGCTAATTGTTTGCCTGGTTGTAAATTTTGTACTGAAAAAGGAATGAAAAAAGTGGGAAGAGGCACCGCTATACAAAAAATCGCGAATATTAACAATTGCCCAATAAAAGTATTTTAGTGGAATGACTACAAGATTATTTTGTAAATTACTTCCTTAAGATCTCAAAATCTTCAAAGGAAGAGAAGAATAAAATTGAAATAACTTGCCCAGATGTTGTAAAAATTTACAATAAACATATGGGAGGAGTAGATATACAGGATTAGACCTTTATTAATGTGAACTTGGGAGGAAGAGATGGTATCATCGACTCTTTTTTTCTTATCCTCAATCTTGCTATAGTAAATTCGTGGCATTTGCACAGAAAGCTACTAAATCAATTAGGAAACCAAGAGCAGAATATCTCATTATTGAACTTCAAAACGGAAATAGCTGTCGCATTGTGTAACAGTGGGAAAACACGAAGAAGCGGGGTAGACCATCTGCAGTCCAAAACTTAGATATTCACATGAGTAGAAGATGCTGTCAACCTTAATCCAACACTAAGCCACAGTATGATGCGGTTGCTCACAGGCTTCAATGGACAGAGTGTTGCAAAGGTAAAAGCAGAGTTGCTTGTCACCTGTGTTTTTACACAAAATTTTTCTTGCATTTTCACAAGTTATTTTAATTTTGAGAAATACAAATCGTGCTAGTAATTTATTAAATTGTATCTTCTATATTTTACCTAGATAAATGTAGTTAATAAAATTGATTACCAAACAGCATATGGGTTCAATTATTTCTTTAATTTACCTTTGAGAAATTGATGTTACCTCAGTAGAGAGTAATAATATTTCATTAAATATAAATTAATAAATCAAACAAAAACTATTGCCGATTCACGAATAATAAATTATTATTCAAATCCATTATCTAAACCTTTTAAACATTTCAAATGCAATTCGACTTTTATTCCATTAATAAACAACTTTAATGAAATCCTACCATAACTTATCTTAAAACAATCACGGAATGTTTTTACTTTCAAACGTATAATTCATACTCGATTCTAATGTATTAAAATAAATCGAGTACTTAAACTTCATCGAAGATTTATTAACTATTTGCAATTACTCGGTTCAGTGATTTCATTGATTATTAAAAGGCGACGTGGAATTAATATTTGACTAAATTCAATTATTTTTATCTAAATTGGTAGTCTATCAAACAAGATAATAATTGTAATATGTATAGTTACGAAAAGCAATCAATGGGGGTTCCTAATTTATAAAATTCTCCCTCATTGTATAAACGTGGCGATATGGTTTGGTAACAGAGATAATTGTGACATTCAAATCAAGGCAATGAGAAAGATCTATTATCTCTAATCAAAAAAATTGCATCTGATATGTTCAGTATCTAGATTTGAACCATATTTCAATAAGAATTTGCATCAGATTCCATTCAGTGATCTAGAGGTTCCAGGAAAATCTGTGTTCAAAAAATACCAATGTTTAAAGTAATATGCTCTACTCAAACCGAAGAAAATGGGGTTCCTAATGAATTATAAACTAAAAGCCAATCAAATTCACGAAACAGAGGCACTGAGCGACTGAGACTTATCACTGCAGACAGAAGCAGATAACAACAATTAATCAAGATCTGGAGAGAGTTCGAACTTGGGGCGACAGGTCCAGTTTAATGCAGCAAAAAACCAAGCATCCATGTCTACCAAGTGATATTATTATGGCAGGCTCGATTCTTTCATCCTCATCAATCGAGCTACTGAGTGTTTCGGTAAACAAGAATATGTCCTAGCATGACCACATGCTAACATCGCGAAATTAGCCTCGCAGAGGCAGAAAAAGACTGTATGCACCGCAGCAGCTGCTCTTGCACTTAAGCACACCCTACAGCTGCTGGATTCCATTCAGAAGAGAGCTGTGAGTCTCGCCAGCGACCCGTAGTTGGCCCGTGATCTGGATAGGCTGGAACACCGCAGACACGTGGCCGAGATCAACCTGTCTTACAGATATTTTCACGGCATATGTTCCGAATATTTGGCCGTATCATCCCACCCCCAGCAACGCCTATCAGACAGTCGCGATAAACGGCAAAAGCGCACCCGTTCGTTGTACAACTGGAAACACCTAGAACGACGCTTTACAGGGACTTCTTTGTCTGACGCACTGCATCACTGTGGAACTCACTCCCAGGACATCTGTTTTCTGCTAATTATAACCTACAACTAGTCCAGAACCATGTCAATTAACACATGACTTTAATAGTTTAGAAGAAAAGCTATGAAATTTTGTTGAACAGATTCTACTTGACCATATTTCCTCCCAAACGGCGACAGGGTCACCATTCTCTTCGTATACATGCGTTTGCCATTGAACTATACAAGTATGTCCCTACATAAATTTCTAGATATTATGTTCTATATTGATGTGGAGGATTCTTGTTTATCAAATAATGAATTCAAAACTTGACAAAGTGCACGAGATTTTTACTGTTTGATTTGCATTTACTAACCATTTTCATTTTTAGATTTCTCGGTCCTGACAACGGGGGTAGATTTGTCCCTCGAAACGTCTAGTATTTTCCAGTTCTTTTAGGTTTGTCAACCTCGTTTGGCTCACTAAGCTAGCACTTGTGCTATTTATGCCCTGGGACCAGAGCCGAAACGGCCTTATTCAAAAAGCCTACAACTCAGGTGGAGTAATAGGCAACAATAATTTGTTTCATACATATACATAAATATGCTCATCATGCTGTTTTGGTTGTAAACGCATGCACTGAGGGCAAATCCCCTATTTTGATACAATAATGGTTTTTAAGAAGATGCAGAAGAAGTGGCCAACAGAGATGGCATAGAAATCAGATAAAGAAAAAATGGGATAATGTCAAGAGTATATAAGACCACCAAAAGCCCCCCAGTCCATTTCTTGCGAATATTTTTGTTGGTTTAATTTATTGTAAAAATAAATTTGACGAAGAGGCAAGGAAATGCGGAGAATATTGTGATTTTAAATTTTGCGAGCGAAAATGGACTTTCTGTTAAGAAATATTGAAATATGCTTACCAAAAACTAACAGACTAAGAAGTTGAAGTCCTTTATTGTCCAAGAAATATTGCTCGTAACATTTCTTTTTGACAACACTTTATAAAATGTATAAAAAACACAAAACAAAAACTAAAAAGGAAAAAACAATATCAGAAAAACATGCGTGGTGAGTTAAAACATATTAAGTAGTAAATATTACCTCGGTAGTATACACCATCACAGTATATTTCTACATCGGTATAATCAAAATTGTAATGACATACTGCAGTCAATTATCACAATAAAAATTTTCATTCATTTCCCTCATATGACAACTCATTAACTGAGACAAACACGCCATAATTTAAGAATGAAATATACTGAAATTGTTAGTTCTGCTCGAAAAACTCGTCATGTTGAAATTACCAGAATAGTAATTTTATTTTCTCACATCCCCCGGAACACAGTGAAAAATTTTTGTACCCATCACCTCACCTTCAAGGTGCAAAATGCGTTGATGAACAGGATTTTTTTTTCATATTTAATTGGGCCACATTCTCCGAAACGCGGTGAAAATATTTTGTAAATTTATCAAAACTCAACGAGGATGGTAACTCTCGCTTTTTGGTGATAATAGCATTGGTAAGCGAGTACAGGGATATCCAACGAGGACTAGACAAGGCGATTTATTGACTTTTCCTGTACCTTTATAAAAAAAAAACTAAAATAGCCATCTCATGTAAATTTTCTTTCGCGAATTCGGATATGTTCAGCAAAAAACAATTGAACATCAAATAAAAGTGCTAGGGGTCACTTTGATATATTTTTAAGTGGGATGCCATATTTTTAATGTGCTTATCCGATTTCTCATATAAATTTTGATCTAAAATGATGGAATTTTTAATTCAAAAACGCCTTTTTTCTTCAGTTTTAAATTCGGAAAATGTTCGTCTACCGTACGATTAATACCTGATAGATGGATACCCGTTTCACCTGTTCAACCTTTAACCTGCTTTAAAGCGGCCGTCAGTCAGACCAATTAATCAACTTTCAAATTTCTATACTATATTTTTCACGAATTAGTTAAAAATAATGGTAGTTTTTTGCAAATCTATTATTGTTTACATATAAAAGTTATTGACATATTAGAAAAAAACTATAAACTAACTTAATAACTTTAATCTCAATAATATAATTGTTCGGTGTGTCCTCCATTATTTTCAAAACACGACCGATGCCCCCTTTTCAGTCTCTTCAAGAAATAGTTTGGTCCTGGTTAAGTCTATGAATTTCATTTATAATTTTTTGCTGGATATCCTCGAGACTTCTGTTCGGTCGTTGATAAACTACATTTTTTAAATGACCCCATAAAAATGTATCCATTGGCGTGATATCGAGGCTATTTGGTGGCCAATGAATTGTTCCGTTACGGCCAATCCACTGATTGTAATGCTCATTTAAGTATGTTACCACTTCTCGAAGTGCATGAGGCGGAGCACCATCCTGCTGCCAAATGATATTGTTGTAGACTTGAAATGGCAATCTTGCCAAGAAATCCTCGATATCGTTTTGAAGAAACTGGAGGTATCTTTGGCCTGTTTAAAGAGCCACGATAAAATAGTGGTCCAATGTTTCGATTTTCTAACGTCCCACACCAAACATTAAGTGAGCTCCTACCTTGAAACTTTATCATTTCATATCTATGAGGGTTAACTGCTGCCCAGTATCTTGTATTTTTCCGATTGTATATCCTCGGTGTTGTAAATGACGCTTCGTCAGTCCATAGAATTTTATTATATAAATTATAATCTTCGTCTTGCTCTCTCATCAGCACTGAAGCAACAAATCGAAATCGAAGTTCTTTTTGATGTTGTGTTAAGTATTGAACGGGAAGGATGCAATATGGTTTTAGACCACATTTTTTTAAAGTTCTGTGAACTGTTCCATAGCCTACTCTCCATCCTGTCCATACCTTACTTCTCGTACCTCTTGCGGAATAGAACTCTTCGGATTTATAGTAAAATATTAAACAATGGCTCGATTTCTTCTATTCTGTCTTTTCATCTTTCTTGGCTTATCTTTCAATGTCTTGCTTTCTTCAAATAGGGTCTTAATTCTGAGAATTATATCTACTGAAATGTGTCTCTGGAAACTCTCAAAAAAGGTTCTTTGTGTTTGTCGAGCATTCTCTCCACTTTTGTAATATATTTTCATTACACTTAGTCGTTCTTCTAAAGAATATTTCATTATTTGTAACTAATTCGTGATAGTATAGAAATTTGAAAGTTGATTATTTGGTCTGACTGACGGCCGCTTTAAAGCAAGTTAAAGGTTGAACAGGTGAAACGGGTATCCATCTATCAGGTATTAATCGTACGGTAGACGGACATTTCCCGAATGTAAAACTGAAGAAAAGAGGCGTTTTGGAATTAAAAATCCATTATTTTAAATCAAAATTTATATGAGAAATCGGATAAGCACATTAAAAATATGGCATCCCATTTAAAAATATATCAAAGTGACCCCTAGCAGTTTTATTTGATGTTCAATTGTTTTTTGCTCAACATATCCGAATTCGCGGGAGAAAATTACATAAGATGGCTATTTCAGTTTTTTTTTATAAAAGTACAGGGAAAGTAAAAAAATCGCCTTGTCTAGTCTTCGTTGGATAACCCTGTAGTATTCATTCAAGAAAATCACATACGTTCTCCGGCATATGACTAAAAAAATAAATCATCCTCCGCAATAGCATATGAATTATAGCTTTCAGAAAGAGTGATGTATTTGATGAATATATTTATAAGGCACTGCATAGGTCTTCAATCATATTAAACTGTAGGCGTTTATAATATGAGAGAAATTACCGGTTAGTACGAGATTAATATTAGTCCATCAGTTAAAATAGACAAACCTAGAAAAATATACATTCTGTGTCGTTTCGTTAAAATATTATTTGGGTAATTTTTCTGTTCCAGTCCAACGCTTTTTGGGGCAAAATTATTTGGGAAGTAATAAATTGGATACTTTAAACTAAACTTCATTATCGAAGAGCATGTTCTATGAATTTCTATAAATGTTAGAAGGCTTTGTTCGTATATGGAATATTTACCCAGAAACGTCACAATTAAACATATGGACAAAGTATTAGATTTAAGCAATAGAATAACCCAGTATAGTATTTTAAAAACATTCACTATTTCAGATGAATAAACTTTGCTGGTTGGCTCAACATATTAACAAAATATGTTTTAAGTTATTATGACATTTCATCTGATTAGCGCATTTAGTTATTTGATGTTAAAGCTATATTTTCAATATAAACTCCCTGCTGCACCAACCAAAATAAACCGACTGTAAATATTAATTAATCCAATCTAACTCGATCTAACCCATTCTTGTATTTCTAAATGAATGTAATGATAGTGTTTCCGTTTTTTGGGTTAGCGGCAGTTAGTTTGGGTTACGTTAGGTTACCTTTAATTAATTTTGGTTAGTTAGTGGATTAGGCTGGAATAGCGAACAACCAGTACAGATTTAGAAAAGGAAGGAATACAGAAGATAATTAATATAGGGAGGAACGCAGCCCCAAATAAAATAAGAATGAAATACACACACTTGGTGCGTCCTTAGCTGATGGATGCAAGAAACATCTCTTGAGGAATAATCACAAGCCGTCTTGGAGAAAGAAAAATCATTGTATATCTGCTGAACATACTAGGACCCTCCTGTATATTTTGATGTACGACTCTATCTTGGCCATACTCCATAATATGCATAGCCGATGACCTGGCGGTGTTGGTGATGGCTCGAAATAAGAAAGATATGGCACATGGATAGAGTAATCGATCTACGACATAAATTGGTGAATGCGAGATAACTACCTCAAGATGAGCATGGAGAAAACGGAATTTGATATGCTGTGAATGATAAAAGCGATCATAGAGATGGGGAACGAACAGAAAATGGCATCAAATAGTCTCAAATATCTGGCAGTGCATATCGGAGAAAATATGGCAATTGAACACCAAATACAAAAAGGGCTAGGGAAAGTGGAGGTGTTGATTAGACGCACGGCGAACATTAGACATTCAGAGAGCGACAAAAGAAATCTACAATATAAAGTAATATTATACGAAGCTCCTATTTGCTGTGAGATAACAGCTGGTGCTGGTGGGAATACAAAGAAAAACATGTGGCATGTATATACAAGCGATGTCCACGGCGACGGTAGTAGAGATGACTATAGATCTGGCCACAAAAGACAGGAAGCTACAACAGGAGAGGGCAACAAAAAATGGGGAAAGCAAAGGAGGCAAATGAGACGAATATGAAAAATTGGCAAAGAAGATGGAAAGAAAATGCCACGACTGGGCACTACACCAAAAGGATTATTCCAGTCTTAAAAAATTGGGTGGAATGTAAGTATTGGAAGATACATACCCAAGCGCCCATTGGTAATGGGGCATTTAGAAAATATACTTACCAGATCGGGAAGATAGATATTCACTGTATTTTCTGCGGCGCGGAGTATACTTCGGAGCACACTCTCTTTGGGTACGATAGGTGAATTCTTTTCTCATTCTACCTTTGTCTCCATTACGTTAGGAGATTATGGCAGGTTTTTCATATCTTCTTCTCAGGATCATTTGTTCCACAAAAATTTGCGGCCTTATAGCTGTTTGTTTATATTATATTAAATTACCTTATATATAACAAAACAAACAGTTATAAGGCAAAATTTTGTAAAACAAGTGATACTGAAGAAGGAGAAATGGAAAACCTGCCACAATTTCCTAAGGTGATGAGGACAAAGGAAGAAGGAGAAAAGAATGTACCAACCCAGCGGACGTCATTGAATATCATTCTTCTTATTGATTCCTGGTGAAGAGCGGTGGCAGCGGGGAAGGTTTTAGTCAAAAGGCAAACCTAGAGGGCTTAATTTGCTACTGGCCGATCGCCGATGAATGCCTCTTAAGAAGCTTTTTGCCCCTCTTAGAACAAAGTTTCGGTTACTTTGGTTTGAATGTGGTAAGTTTGAGTTAACTGTGCTTAATTTGGCTTGATCACCTTTCGTGAAATATAGTAGATCCAAATCAAATTAAATCAAATCATCGTTTATTGTCTGAAATAACTATTACAAGATAGTAAAGACAACGTCACGAATATAATAAACAATGATTATATACTAAATTATACTGAATTTAACAAATTTAATAAATTTAGTTTGACATATTCCCCATATGTTATTCCCCATAACATATTTTGCCAAAAAAAAAACAAAAACAATTGATCAAAATAAATTTTAAAAAATGAAGATAGTTCACATGTAGGTCAAAGAAAAAAACTATTAAAACAATTATGTGCAAGACAATAAGATTGCTTGGCAGAATATCAAACACTAGCAATGAAGGGTCATCATAAAAAAATCTCTTTCCAGAATATATAAAAAATAATAAAAAAATACACCACCTATTCATAACTTTCGAGAAAGTCCCCAAACTCATCCACTGTATAGAAAGCACTGGTAAATTTTTTTCAAGTATTTGTTATAGCTCCTACAAATATTCCTGAACATGGAAAAAGTATTTTGCTGCAGTCAAAATTTTTATTTTAATTATATTTTTATTTGATTCATTATTCATTAAAGCCCGCGTCGGTTTAGTTAGTCCAAACTAAAATACTAACGAAAAATAAAAAATCACCCAAATTAACCAGAACCAACCCATAAAGAGGATAAAATAGAAATATCTTCCATATGGTAAATTTGCTGCGGAAGGCAAACATTTTTATTTTTATTATTTTTTTAATTAATTTCTATATTTTAACGAGCGTATTGCCCTTTGATTTAGCTAATCCTTACTAACCTAACTAATCAGTGTTTCTGAAATCTTGCAGAGAAAATTAATTAGTTTTTTTAAATTATTTCAGCTAGAGGAAATTTGATATATTCCATATGCAAAATTTCCGCAAAAATGTAATTCAGAAATCTGACCCCGTTTATAGGGTTACTTTTTTTATAAATAATTCAGCTGAATAAAAGTTCAGCCGTTTTATTTAGTTTGGGTTAACTTTAGTTTGTTTGGATTTGCTTCAGTTAATTATGACTAGTTTTGGCGAGTTTTAGCTAGTTCTGTTTATTTTAAACTGTGCGCTAAAATGCACAGTATTTAAGTATGCTTTTTTTTTCTACAAAAAAAAAGCAAAATACTGACCATATTGATTGTATACGCAACTGTTACACCCTGCTAGGGGAAATATTTCTTAAATATATTTAAAGCCTAAGTAATAAATACTTTTCAAATCGAGAGAGGATTTATTTAAATTCTAAATAGCTCAATTCACTGAAAATTATTTATTGGACGGTATGCCTTCAAATGAGGTCTATAAATTAGACGTAACAAAATATTCTCTCAGATGGTGCCGATGAAAGCAGAGAAAATAATTCTTTTTTAGTTGTTAGACGTATTTAAATATTATTCTACTTAAATAACTACTTTTTGTGATATTTTGGAAGGAATCATCAGATTATCTGAAATGTTACAACTACTTAAATACTTTTTTAAAATTAAATCTTCCTATCGTGCTCAATACTAACAACCTCTTAATATTTTGCATTTAAATACAGGCACTTAAATACAACAAAATAACGAATTAAAGTTAGATATATTACCCGGCATTGAGCTGTTCTATCAGAGAGATAATACCAGAATAAAATTATTAAAAATGCTTTCTAGTTTTGAGCCTGTTAGAGTATTTGGACATGCTAGAGAGTTTGTGTCTCCTAATGCCTTGAATTAGTTTGCTGATAGATTCAGCATCTATTATCGATTAGTGCTAATGACGCTATCCAATTCACATTTGCATAGAACAGGTTTCGATCTTTTTTCAGTTCCTTATTAATTTTTCAACTCAAACGTAAAATCACGTCCTCATATTTTTTACCTGGGCTTTTTAACATCCTTATATGTAATAGTGTTATTGATGGTTTATGTATCCAAATATTTACTTACCATTTCCTTCACATTCCATGGCCATTATTCAATAAACATAAGTTATCTTTACTGCGTACCAAAAGGCCCAATAATTTACCCTATCTAGCCATTTTCTAGTTATTTAAACATTATTTACAACTGTCTGTCAAATGTCTGTCAACCGTTTGAAGGTGTAGCAACGCAACGGCACGTGGATATTTCTGAACTACTATCAATACAATAGTTATTCAAATTACGAATTAAACTCATGCATGTCAGTACATTTTCCAGGGTAATTCGAAATATTTTTGTTCTCAATGAATAGTGAAGCAAATGCTTAAATCAAGCTTTTAAAATAACTATGGTCAACTTTTCGAAAGTCTATCGTTGTGTCACATTTTCTCATTTGGCATGGATGCATCAAGTAACACAAACACTGATCATTTCAATGTCATCGCAATGGCATATGAATGCAGATCATTTAGTTAGAAGTGTGATGTCATGCTGAAAATCAGTGTTTTTACAGCGATTACATACACTCTATGTTTCAATGACTAATTGTGACTTATTTTGTTAAAATGTATTATAAAACAGGAGTAAAAAGTGTTTTTTTTTATCAATGTGTTGAACAGAAAGCCTTATAATGCAGATCCAATAATAATTTTTACATATACCTACGCTGAGGTTGAAAAGTGAGTGAGCCAATGCCAGTCTCTTACCAAGACATTAAGGCATATTAAACCTTACATCCTGTAAAGACTTCTAACATATTTTATACCCACGTGTATCGACGATTTCAAGTGAGCTTAAGCGTGACTTTACTAAGCTTACGAATTTAGCGACTTATTTTTAAGAACAGATATGCGCATGCCCATGTCCGGGAAATTAGTAAACCGACACGACCAATTGAATTGAATAAACTCAACTATATATCATTAAATACCCAAAATTCGAGATGAATATTTGATAGGTTTTAATATTATATTATTTTATCACATCTTAAAAATATGAAAGAAAAAGTTCGCCATCATGCCAAATACGACATATCTATTTCAGAAACAACAGTCTCTCTGCTAATTTTCCATATACTTCAGCTCAAACTGTTGTCAGTTTTACGCGTAACCATTAATTTTCCAAGAAGGAGATATTTGCCCTAGACAAAATGCCTGAAGGTATTCGTGAAATGTCATGGGCCTTAGTCTTTATTAACATGCACCCAGCTGCATGCCTATATGCGATTCATCTGGCCTCTCCTCCAGGTTATACATATGGCGAGGAGTTTGGTTATTCAAGAGCCTTTATGGTGTGGTAAGAAAAGCATTTGTGCTTGCTAAGCAAAGTCTTTAACAAATCCAAAGGATAAACCTGCTAGTTTCAGCTCCTAGATATTTTTCTTATTCGATCATTGCCACGACCATTGATCACCTTTAGTATTTCCTTCATCTCCAAATAGTGCTCAGCAACTGCTGCTGAAGTGAGTTGGAAATTATCGCTGGGGAGGGCAGAAATTCGATAGCAGAAAACCGTGATTTGCGGAATAGCCCGGTGAAGCGACATAGTACCATCATAACCTCTTGTCGCGCTCAGGATTTAGGTAGATGGTTCTGTTCGAAAAATTAGATACAATCTCCCTCGGCTAGCGGCAGTCGCAGCGTAACATCGAATAGGGCTACTGCGAATATTACCACTATTGAGGAAGATAACACAAACCCTCCTCCACTGGCTCTTGCCGTTTCTACGGCGATGCAAGTCAATGTGCCTGTGACCACGAAAGCCGGGCTGCCTAGGAAGCGCATGAAGTGGACCAATGAGTTGAATGCCTTCATTATGCGCTCCTACTTTAGAGCAACATATATGGAAACCAATTTTACAACCTACCGATATGCCATTCACCGTGATTTTGTTGAGAAGTACCCAGAACTGCAGCACATAACAGAGCAACGAATAGCTGACCAGAGGAGAACTATTAGTGAACAACAATTTGCTCCCGCCACCGATCTTACAGCAGATCCGAGGAGAGGTCCCGGTTGACCTTCAAAGAGCAAATGACCAACCGGCAGCCCAAGGACAAGGAAACGGTACCCAGGGTGAGGACCACAGTGGCTAAGAAGGAGATGTGATTGACGTGAATAACACCACCCCCGATCTTGACACCAACACCCAAATTACTGTCGTCGATGAAGTGCCACTTGAACTGTCCAAATCACTGGCGGAGTTTGATGGCACTAACTCAATCGACGACCAAAATTACCGAAACTAAGACCAATACAAGAACTAACGATATTATTTCAGGCGTAAATGCTGTATTAAAAGTCATGTCACCGACTACAATACGCTCGAGCGTCTTCATTTGCTTATCTAATGTGGAGCTGTAGCAGTACTTCGTCTACACAACCAACAAATATACGTGCCAAACATCCGTACCAGTAAAACCAACAAAAAACCCCGGTGGCAGAGGCGACTAGAACGGGTCATCGGCACTATCAGGAGTGAGCTTGGACGACTTACAGAGTGTCGGAGCAGTGCAGAACCCACCAAACGCTTAAAAAACCACATTAGAAAAATATTTCACAAAATAGGTACTCACACGCAACCTCCACAACATCAACAACATTTATGTGAACACATAGATCTGTTTAAGCAGAAATTGAAAGCGAAATTCAAGCGTCTATCGAGATACGTCAAGTGCACACAACAGAACAACAATTATTTTTATAATAATCAAAAAATCTTCTATAGGAAACTAGGAGCTTCACCTGAAAACAGTAACCAATCGTTGCCATCCAAACAGGATTTACAGAACTACTGGTCTTCATTGTGGTCAATACCTAAAGACCACAAGAGAAACGACGACTGGATAACATCCGAAAAAGACCGGTTAAATATTGCGCCAATGCAACTCAATGCAATAACACTTAAGCGAACTCAGTGAAGTTGTCCAAAAGACCGACAATTGGAAAGCACCTGGCGTCGACAACATCCAAAACTTCTGGTATAAGCAATTCTCAAGCGTGCACATAGAATTGGCCAAACAATTCATCCGTCTCTTGAACAACCCAGAAGACACCCCAGCGTTCCTAACTCTGAGATCGACACACATGCTCTCAAAGAGCTCCCAGACGGATTACCCTGCTCAATATAGACCTATTACATGCCTCCCCACTTTATATGAGATACTTACAGTATGTATCACTAACAGAATTTACAGGCACGCCGAGGAAAATAACATCTTAGCAGAGGAATAGAAAGGTTGCAGAAGAGACCACCAAGGGTGCAAAAAACAACTTGTTGTGGACTCTGTGATCCTTAGACAAGCACAGAAAGACCATCGGACTATACATACTGCTTTTGTGGACTACAAGAAAGCATTTGATAGTGTACCTCAGTTCTGGCTTGTCAGGATCCTGCAGATCTACAAAGTTCACCCAATTATTGTAACCTTCCTTTCAACAATAAAGAAAGGGTGGCGAACAAACCTACATCTGCAGATCGGTCAAAACTCTATCAGTACTGACGAAATACCATCTGTAGGGGAATATACCAAGGGGACTCTCATTAAGCAATGAACCTCCTCTCGACGATGCTCAATGAGACGAAATACGGCTTTAACATCAAAGCTAACAGAAACACCAATTACACCATCTCTTATCTTCTCTACATGGATGATATCACGCTATACGCAGCAAATCAGCATCCAATCAACCATCTTCTCAACGTAACCCACAGATTCTCCAAAGATATTTGTATGGAGTTTGGGTTGTCTAAATGCAAAACGCTTCACATTGAGAAGGGAATTGTTATAGACGGAGACGTGCAAGTACCAAATGGAGAGATCATACAGGCAATGGAACAAGCAGAAACGTACAAATACCTCGGATTTCAACAGGCTAGATTACTGGACCACAAGCAGGCAAAGGGCAGAATCCAGGAGCACACCAAAAGAGTGAATTTACTTATGAAGTCTGAGTTAAACGCAGGCAACTTAGTTCGGGCAATCAACACCTGCGCCACACCTGTTCTGACTTACTCTTTTGGAATCCTAAGATGGACAAAAACCAAACTAGAAGATATCCAGAGGTTCACACGAACAATGATGACGAAGAACCACAACCACCATCCTAAGGCGTCCACTATTAGAACAACGCTACCCCCAAAAGATGGAGGAAGGGGCCTTATGGACCTTACCAACCTACACTCTCGGCAGGTGATAAAATTGCGTGAATTATTTTACAGGAAAGCCGAAACATCGGGTCTACAGCAGTTATATCCAGGACCGATAAGGATTACTCACCTCTGAACCTCGCCTCGCCTGGAGCATATTTCAATGGAGTTTCAGATACTGAGCAGTTCGAACAATGGGCACAAAAGGCATTGCACGGATGACATCATTACGACCTCAATCAGCTTCATATTGATAAGGAGGCACAAATAAATGGCTTACTAGCGGTACCATTTTCCCATAAACTGAAGGCTTCATGATCGCTCTCCAAGACCAGGTAATTAATACTCATAACTACAAGAAGTTTATCATCAAGGACCCCAACACCCGATCCGACAAATGCAGGAAGTGCCAAGAATTATCAGAGACTATTCAACATATAACAGCTGGTTGTACCGTGTTAGCTAATACTGACTATCTGTATCGACACAATCAAGTGTGCAATATCGTTCGCCAGAAACTGGCCAACAAGTACAGTCTTCTCAACACCTATACACCATACTATAAATACCAGCCACAGAAGGTTCTCGAAAATGACAATTTTAGACTCTACTACGATATTCCTTCATTATGGCGAGTAACAGGCCTGACATAGTGGTGGTGGATAAGAAGAGTCAACTCAGTCAACGTAGCCGTACTGAACACCCACAATGTTCTCAACAAACATCACGAGAAAATGGCCAAGTATGCAGATCTCGCCATTGAGACAGATGTGGCATTGCGAAAAAGTGGAAATAGTCCCAGTTATTATACCATCAACCGGCATAGTGCCTAATACCTTGCACGACAGCCTCGCCAAGCTGAGACTACCCAAAAACACCTTCTCTGAGATCCAGAAGGCTGTTATATTGAATACTTGCCATACAGTACGCAAGTTTATAATGTAATTTGAGCCTTTTGATACTTAGTATTCGGGATAGGTAAACCATACCAGCTCTAAGCTGAGTACAAAAAGAATAATAATAATAATAATAATAATAATAATAATAATAATAATAATAATAATAATATTAATATGATAACCGCTATAATTTCAGAGATCCAAATACTAGGAGAGATGAGACCAAATGTTAAGGGGGTTTATCAGTGAAACGAGATTCCGACGGCGTGCCTTTCTAGCAAAGGCAAGCTATTCTTCGTTCTCTGACTAGGCACCGCCCACCGATTCGATTTAAGTTGTGCGAAAACAACACTGCATTTTACGCCACGTGACCACGTCGCAGTCACCGTTGGACCGTCGATAAGCACATTACGTGTGGTTCGAGATGGACAGCGTCAGCAGTCAGGCAAAATATGACAAAATCTCTCGGGAGAACGGGAAGAGCTACTGTGTTGAAATTTTTATGGTAGGTGCGCCTCATGAGGGGGGAGCTACCCTTGACCATATGTGGGACCGGGGCTCTAATTTAAGGGGGGGGTTTGGGAAAAACCACGTTGCACCCCCACCTCCCCGGAAACCCAAAAGAATGGGAAGAAATGGAAAAAAAGTAAAACATTGTTCGGAAACTTAATAAAAGTGTTATAAAACGAAGAAAAAAATAAAAAAAAAGAAAAGTTAGAGACACGCGGTTTCAGGCGAAAGTATTCAGCTACGAGGCCGGGATGGCAAAAATGGGGAGAAAAAAATTCTGATAGAATTGAAAAAAAAAACGTAAAAGATTGTTCCGAAAGTTAATAAAAGTATTATAAAACGAAATAAGAAAAAAGTATATAAAAAAGTTAGACGAAAAAAATGCAGAGTTCAAGACGGGGATGGCAAAATGGAAAGAAAAGAAATGATGTATAAAAAAAGCAAAAAAAAAAAGTGTTGAAACGGGTGCAAAAGTTGGGGAAAAAAGCTTAAAAAAATAATAAAAACTCAATTTCCAATAGTTCTTTCAGAGGTTTCACTTTAGTTGTGTGTTTATAAAGCTGACACATATTTTTTTTCATGATTTTACTTTTATAACTTGATACGGATGCTTATAAAAACCAGTTCTCTTGAAATTTGTCAGTCATTTATAAGAAAGAAAAATAAGAAATTTGTAATGATAGGTTTTTAATATAATTATAAAATTGTGCATTTCAAATAAGAAATGGTACCATCATGTCTTTACAAATAATCTAAAAATACCTACATATTATAATATAAATCCATATAAAAAATATTTAATTATCTCGATGGGGGTTTCTAATTTTTAGACCTCTTGCAAATATAGGATCAAGAATTTCTGGAACAAGGCATTTAATGTATTAAATAACGTAAAAAGACATCGAAATTTGCAGAATTAATATACAAACCTATTTACAAAAAAAATGCATAATAATATGTCGTAGGCTTCGAATGTAAGCATAATACGGAAGGGATAAAAAATTTTTATGGAGAATTGGGAAATCTTGGCTTACTCCCTATGTGTCATAGTTCGTTCATATATTATGGCTTGCGTAATAAATGATGAGAAAATGGAATCTATGTTTATAAAATATATAAAGCTATCTAAAAACAAAATATAAAACATACTTTTATATTTAAGCACATATAGATATAGAAGGTAGTTTGTGGATGTTCCTTTATTTTTCTCCTGTTGTAGTTACCCTCCGATTCGAGCTCCCCTGTGTTTGTCTATAAACTAAATGTCCTGCATTGGCTCCAGGACGAGAACCGAGTGTCCCTGACTAAAATCCCTTGTGACAATGTTCAATGTTGTATTTTTAGTTGTTTAATTCGAAAAAAAAAACATTTTTTTTTTAAGTCATGGGCGGACACTTTCTTTTATCAATAATATGCGGTATGATACCCTCCGGGGCCCCACTAGACTTTATATATTTAATCTTATTAAGGCTAAATAAGCCCCTTATTATTACAGATAACACTACTAAATTTCAACAAAATCGTTAAAAGGATATTTCAGATATTAATTAAAAAAACGATTATTTTAAAGTTTGACATCCTGTATCTGGGAAACTATGCATTTTCGGACCCCGGTTCATATGAGAAAAATTTAATATTTTCTTATGTAGAATCTCTCCTGAAATTATTCTAACGGTATTTTCGGACACCCTGCATATCGTTGAATTCATCTTTTACTGGTTTATTTAAAAATATGTAAGAAAAAAGGGCATTCTATTTAAAAAAATTTCCTCAATTTGACCCCCTTGTATAAAATAGGGTGACAATTAAAAGACTACAAACAATAAAAGATCGTTTAACTAGAAACATCTTTTGTATTTTTAATTTTTTTTGCAACACTCATAGATTTCGAGTTAAGGTATGGGCTCAACTTAAAGCGGCCACCCTGTACATTATTCAACAAACAAAATCAAAAGTTGTTGTATTTAGTAGTCTGTTAAAACAAAACTTACGTTGATGCCATTAGTTTTGCTGACTTCTTTTGTTCTCTTGATCTTCTAGCGATCAACATTTTTTGACAAATACTACTGTTTTTCGGAATCAGGTCGCTTTTTTCACCATATTGATACAAAAACAATAAAACAAAGTAAGAAAAATCGAGATAGAAAGGTGCAAACCATTTTGCTCTATCTTGGTCAATGACCGATTTTCAACTGTCAATATTTCGAGAACAATTGGAGATAGGTGTAGAACATTTTTCATGAAATGTGTCTAGAATTTGATGTAGAATCTAAATGTGCAATAATATGCAGGGCATTCCATTTAAAAAAGTCAATAAACGAATGCCAGGTTTTTATGAAGCACCGTGTATAATTGAAAATATTTTACGATATGCGACACGACATATCCTACATTTTTTGTATTTAACATTTTTTTATCTCTGTAAATAGGGAGATACGGGACAGTCACACTAATGGACCACCATGTAGGTATTTTCCCCTTTATTATTATTATTCCTTGAAAATAGTCATTATTTAGCTATAGGTAATAATTATTGATGTAGATACCTTTTTCCAAATATATAGGCTCGTAACCTGCCTAAAGTGTTTAGAAGACCTTTTTATATTTTATGTCATAGTCTTTACGAAGTTAATTGAAACAGTTGGGGCTCTTAATAATTTCTAATTATTTTGTGTAGGCGCTCGCCGGCAACTGAGAACAGACTATGCCGACATTAAATTAAGAGTCCCAACTTTTTCAATTGACTTCGTAAAGACGATACCTACGTCTAGACTAGGTAGAAGCGAGTCGATTGTTTATCTTATCCTTCGTATTTTTTGAATCCTACAGTAATATTTGTTTTATCATTCAAATTTTGAATCTCGAGTGTGCGGGTCGTTCTGTAACTTGTGATTTATTGTGTTTTGGTTCTATCATTGCTTTGTTTTATTGTTTTTGTATCAATATGGGGAAAAAAAGCGACCTGGTTCCAAAAACAGTAGTATTTGTCAAAAAATGTTGATCGCTAGAAGATCAAGAGAACAAAAGAAGTCAGCAAAAATATTGACAGTTGAAAATCGGCCATTTACCAAGTTTGACAGCCTGTAAACTCTAAACGGCTAAGGATAGAGCAAAATGGTTTGTACTTTCCTATCTTGGTTTTTCATAAGCTATTGTTTGACACTAACTTTTTATTTAACCACAGGTAAATTTAACCTCTGGGTATATAAATACAAAGTTAGCGTTAAACGATAGCTTATGAAAAATCGAGATAGAAAGGTGCAAACCATTTTGCTCTATTTTTACCCGTTTAGATTGTACAGGATTATTCAACGAGGACTACACAAGGCTAATTTTTGACTTTCCCTGTACTTTTACAAAACAAACTGAAATAGCCATCTTATGTAATTTTTTCCCGCGAATTCGGATATGTTCAGCAAGAAGCAATTGAACATCAAATAAAAGTGCTAGGGGTCACTTTGATATATTTTTAAATGGGATGCCATGTATATTATTGCATATTTGGATTGTACGAAAAAGCCTAGACATATCTCATGAATAATGTCCTATACCTATCTCTAACGGTTTTTGAAATATTGACAGTTGAAAATCGACCATTTACCAAGTTTGACAGCTTGTAAAATCTAAAGGGCTAAAGATAGAACAAAACGGTTTGCACTTTCCGATAATGGTTTTTCATAAGCTATCGTATGACACTAACTTTAGATTTAACCAGATGTTAAAAAATCCCGGATAAATTTAACCTCTGGTTAAATAAAAAGTTAGTGTTATACGAGAGCTTATGAAAAACCAATACAGGAAAGTGCAAACCGTTTTGTTCTATCTATAGCCGTTTAGATTTAACAAGCTGTCAAGCTTGGTAATTGGTCGATTTTCAACTGTCAATATTTCAAAAACCGTTAGAGATAGGTATAAGACATTATTCATGAAATATGTCTAGCCTTTTTCGCACAATCCAAATATGCAATAATATACATGGCATCCCATTTAAAAAATATATCAAAGTGACCTTTAGTTCAACTGGTTTTTGCTGAACATATCCGAATTCGCGGGAGAAAATTACATAAGATGGTTATTTCGGTTTTTTTTATAAAATTACAGGGAAAGTAAATAAATCGCCTTGTCTAGTCCTCGTTGGATAACCCTGTACAGCCTGTCAAACATGGTAGTTGGCCGATTTTCAACTGTCAATATTTCGAAAAACTTGGGGATAGATATAGGGCATTATTCACGAAATGTGAATTTCATGCAGAATCTAAATGTGCAATAATATACATTCCATTAAAAAAACTCAAAAAACGAACGACAGGATTTTATAAAGCACCCTGTATAATTGAAAATATTTTCACAATATTTACCACAACATATCTTACAATTTTTGTATTTAACATTTTTTTATCTCTGTACGGGTCTTTGTTACACTAATGCGCCACCTATATCTGTGGAAAGTTTGAGAAGCGGCTACAGTATCATTTAGAACAGTCTACAAAATAAATAATAATCCCAAATATTATATTTCTGAAAACTGGTTTCGTCCAGCGAGCGATCGCCCGACCGGCTCAGGTTGTAAACAACAGACACACACCACGTGGCCTCGCGCCGATGCCAGCTTTTACCAGAAGAAATAATTCTAAATAAATTCATGTGTTTGAGCGACAAGGGGGCGTGTCGAATCAGCGATTTTGTCTCAAAATCTTTATTCCAGGATTATGGACAAACTATTTGATCGAATTTTTTTTTTCTTTTATCAATATGTCTAGATTATGATCCACTAGGGTCGTACAGACTTATTTTTTCTGTTATTTTTTTCTGCTAATATATTAAAACCTAAAATTAAGAAATTAAATTTTTTATCACTGTACTGCCCTAGATTCAGTAATTCTAAGCGAGTTTTATACTTGGCTAATTTTCTTTATTATGCATATTAACGAAGAAAATCGGGAACAAAAAAAATACTGCTGATGAATCCCCTTAAGTTAAATCACTAACGCCACACCTTAAAAATAATAAAGCTTCAGCATTTAACCCAAACTAACTCAGCTAGTTGCAACCAGGTAGGCGGTGGTGACCATGAAATGCAGGCAATTGTCAATCAGAACTCTCTTTGCCTATCTACTTTAGATTTTTGCAAATTATTTATTTGATTTTTGTGTGTATTTTTTATAGTAGTACTGATATTTGAACTTTCCGCGTGGTTGGTCGACAAGGTGAATTATAATAATAGCTGTCCATTAACGCAGGTTATGTAAACATGCAATATGTTCTAAGGGACGAGTTTTCATATAAAATGTCCTTCATTTTCACGATACGGAGGGTCTTCAAAACCTCTTTTTAAAATGATTTTCAGAGCTATTTTTTAGAAAAATTAAAATTGAAAAAAGGGCTGTAACATAATGAATGAGATATAATGATTTTAAGATTTTGATTACAATTTTATCATTGGCAAAATTGTGCTTTTCTAAAATATTTTGGTAATACAAAGCGTTTCATAAAACGGTGATATCAAACAACTTTGTTTTTTAAGCATAAATCTTGGCCCCTCTTTAAAAAATAAATTTGCCTTAGATGACCGTTTTATGAAACCTTTTGTATTCATAAAAATACTTTAGAAAAGCACAGTTATGC
>MU189813.1:0-20036 GCA_016904865.1 Pissodes strobi | reverse complement strand
TCTAAAAATCACTAATTTAGGAACAAATTGGTTATTATTTAATCGAACTTACTCAATAACTGCTTATCAATACGAAATTAAAACGCAATCGGCAATCGGAGACGCAACTTTAAAAAAATAATTATTGTCGACAGTGTCCACTGACAGCTTTATGTTACATTAATATAGCAACGACCTGTGCCTATTCACCGACACCGGTCTAAGCCGCCTTGCAAACCAACTTATCTTTGATAATAATTATTATTACTACTATTAAAAAGAGATATTTTTGCATTAATTTGTCGACATTTGAAGAAAAAACAGCATATTTTATGTGGAGGAAAAGTTACTTTTCATGGCTTGCTCTCTATTAAACACGAGCGCGCCATGATAACTATCACTTTTCCTCCATATAAAATAATATACTATTATATTTTTACTATTCATAAAAAAAGACTGCGAAAACTATCAAGAACTGTCAATCACTAGTACCCTAAGTACGATGTATGGGAAAATACTAAAGAACATTATAATTTGGGCAGAGTATAAAGAGACAGAAAAATCAGGCAGGATTTAAAGCTGGTAGATCCACAGTTTACCATCTGTATTGTATTACCCTGATTATTGAAAAAAAGAAGAAGAAAAAGACGGACTTCGATCAGGAAATTTATGTGCTATATGTAGACCTACAAAAACCATATGAGACCGTACCTTTGAATGAGTTATGGAACGCTTGAGAGAAAACCAATATCCATTATGATATTATAAAAGCAATAAAGAAATTATATTAAGGTACAACTGCTTAAGTGAAAGTGAAAGTAAGAAGTAAGTCTATCGCAAGATTTCACAGTTAATAAGGAACTTAAACAGGGATGCGGTCTATCGCCAACGCTGTTCAAGGTTTACTTAGAGCAAGCCCTCAAAACCCTCAAAATATGGAAGAGAAAATTCAATGGCATTGGAATCCCTATATAAGATAATAGCACTATATACACGTTATGTTTCGCCAACGACCAAGTGATATTAGAACAACATCCTGATGACCTCCAATACATGACAGAAAAACTACTAGAGCAATATCGGAAATGAGGACTAAAGGAAACTGAATAAATGCGTATTATTATTTATTAATATTTATTATCACTTACTATGATAGTTATAGTTTTTCTCGGTTGTAAGCTAACTTTTAAGTGTATCTGCAGTGTGTCATTTGTATATCTAGTTTAAAGAACGTTTTTATTTTTTTCTTAGGCTCTAGCAGCTGCTTCTTTTCTGAGGCAAGCTGATCCAGCCTTTTTTATTCCATTATGTCATTATTAATTTTAGGCATCTATTTGATTTTTTATTATTATTATTATTATTATTATTATTATTATTATTATAATTTTTTTTTTTTTTTTTTAATCTCGATTGATTCGGTATTGTCTCTATGCCGGAACATATTTGTTCAAGGCTTATTGAGAGTCTTTCTGACCACTCTCACTGTCCCAAGAGTCGCCGCTTTAACACATTGCTCTACAGTGTGCTCTCCAATGTCGAGTTTCTTTAAGTTGTTTCGGAACTCTTTGTGAACAATTCCGTTGCAAGAGATCACGAAGGGAAGTATCACTACTTCTTTTAGTTGATAGGTGTTCTTTAGATCGTATGCCAAGTCCTGATATTTCAGTAGTTTTTCACTGAACGTTTTCTGGATATTTTGGTCTAGGGGGACTGCAATATCTATTATGGTGGCTTTCCTTTCCTTTGTTATAATCCATATAATGTCCGGTTTATTGTGTGTGACTGATCGATCTGTTTCCATTTGAACATCCCAATATAATTTGCAGTTATTGTTTTCAAGCAGGGGTGGCGGATGACTTTTATAATAAGGTTTTACTTCGCTTATCAAGTTTGCGTTTTTTGCTATGTGCGAATGGAGGATGGAGGCTATGTTGTTATGTCTCTCTGTATAATCAGTTGGCGCCAACATGGAGCATCCCGAGCTTATATGCTGTATTGATTCAGCGGTTTTCTGACAAAGTCTGCATTTATCCGACGTCATGTTTTCTTTAAGTATATTTTTCCTGTAAGCTCTAGTACTTACTACCTGTTCTTGTATAGCGCAGATAAAGCCTTCTGTTTCTCCTGTTAATGAGCCTGTGTTAAGATAACTCAAAGAAGCTTCTTTATCTACACTGTCGGTTTCCAAGTCATTAAAATATCTTCCATGCAGACTCATTCCCTTAATTTCTGCTAAAGTCTGTTGGGCTGTGGGGATGGTCAGCTCTTCAAGGTCCTGCGCTAGGTTTATTGGTGAATATGCCAAATCAATACTTACGACCGCTTGATGGAGTGCAGTATCTTTATTTCTAAAATAGTTTGGTAATTTATATTTTTCTTTATTGCAGGTGCTCTCAACGTTCAGCAGTCCGCGTCCTCCATTGGTTCTCGGTAGGTATAATCTAGAGGTCGAAGAAGAAGGATGGAGCATTCTATGCTGGGTGAGCATTCGTCTGGTGGACCTGTCCAATTCCTGTAAGTCTGTGTTTGACCATTTTATAACGCCATAAGTGTAAGTCAGGATAGGCACAGCCCAAGCATTAATGGCTTGAATCTTATGTTTAGCTGGTAAGTATGTCTTAGCCACTGCTTTTACACGCTTGAGATAGAGATCTCTTGTTTTCGCTCTCATTGCTTTATCTTGAATGTGCCCAGTTTGGAGCATTCCTAAATATTTGTAAGCTGGGGCACTTAGAGTTTCTATTTCCGTGTCATCTAATAGTCGCAGGTTCGGTAAGGCTGTGCATTTTCCTCTTTTTAGGTGTAATGTAGCGCATTTGGTGAGACCGAACTCCATTTTAATGTCCTTACTGAATCTTGACACCATTTCCAGCATACTTTGTAATTGGTCTTTACTAGTGGCGTATATTTTTAGGTCGTCCATGTACATTAAATGGGATAGACGCGTCTTATTTCTGTTTGTTATTTTATATCCATACGGGCTGTTTTTTAGCATGCTACTTAACGGGTTCAACGCCAAACAAAACCATATCGGGCTTAGGCTGTCACCCTGGTAAATGCCGGTTTTTATTTGGACTGGCGCCGATTTATAAGAGAGTTCATCGCCCTTAACTATCAGTGTTGTATTCCAATCTGCCATGGCTTGCTGTAGTAGGTTAACTATTTTATGATTGATTTTATACAGTCTGAGTACCTCTGTCAGCCATGAATGAGGGACTGAGTCATACGCTTTCTTATAATCTATCCAGGCTACCGATAGGTTTCTCAGTTTATTTTTTGCCTGTTTCCCTACTACATTGTCTATTATTAGAAGCTCTTTACTTCCCTTTGATCCTGCTCTGCATCCATTTTGTTCTGTGGCCACAACATGGTGTTTATCCAGATGTTCTGTTATTTTGGTACACAGGAGCTTTGTGAGCAGTTTGTAAATATTTGATAAACATGTTATTGGGCGATAGTCTTGGGGGTTTGCTGCATTTTCCTTTTTCGGTAGCATATATGTTACTCCTCCGCACATCATTTTTGGAAGCTTCTCAGGGTGTTCAAGAATCTCCTGGAATTGCTTAGCCATGATCCCGTGGATTGCTGTAAATTTCTTCAACCAGAAGTTATGGATTCCGTCAGGCCCTGGAGCCTTCCAGTTCGGTGCTTTGTTGATTGCGTTTGCTATACAAGCTTTTGAAAAGGTGATGTCTGGCATATCCTCTAGTTGACGAGTTCTTCGCTTTTCTTCTTCCAGCCAGTATGAATTTTCATGTCTTTCTGTCTTTCCCCAGATACCATTTCAGTAATTAAACATATCGGTTTCACTCGGGCAGGTAGAGCAGTTTATATTCTGGTTTTCAAGATTTCGGTAAAACTGCTTTTGATTTTGTTCGAATAACTTTAATTGATCTCGCTTCTTTTTAGCCTGATTGTATCTCCTTATGCGTGCACCTAGGACAGCCACCTTTTGTTTTAATCGGTCACAAAATAGGTGGATTTCCTGCTGGTAATTTGGAGTATTTATTGAAATTTTGGCATCCTTAATTATTTTTTCCGCTTTCTTGCTTACCCGGACTGACGGTCTTCCCTGATGCCATGAAGGAATGCCAAATTACTATTATTTTAGATACAGTTAAAGTTATTGCCAACATTATTTAATATTATATAATTTTATTATGAGACCAAACGTGCATATTACAGCTGTTTAAAAGCCTTAGAAAGGTAAAGCAAGTAGTTTTAAATTATCCAAAGATTAGTTTTAATTGTTACGTCTGCTGGTTTCAACAAGACTTTATATTGCGACTTTTCTGAATCATAATATTCGAGTGTTTTAAGAACAGATTCAAGCAAGGTGATTTTTTAATGGCGAAACATGCCCTTATATATTTTGGCGATTTTCACTCATCTTTATACAGCCATAGTACGTATAGCATGTTTTGTGGCATACAAGAATGATATGAATATCTACATTTATTGTTTGTATAGGATCCTTTTAAACATTTTGTTCTTATTTATATTATTAGGTGTATATGTATTTTCTTTTTTTACTTATAATCCGAGAGCTCGCGTCAAAAAGATGTGAGTGTTTTACGAAGTCTAACATTGCTAATTTGGTTTATATCTTGGTCGTAGAGTATCATCGTGAAGCCAGCCAATAGATTAGCGAGATACCTGATACGGGCGTGGTAGTAAACATGAAAAATTAATTTAATTAAACTCAAAATATATCTATAAATAGATGAATCAATCAAGAAATTAATTGTCAATCGGCATAATAATGCAAAACTTGGCGTCAACATCGCTGCGTACGTTTCGCTAAAAAACCTTTTGCGGAAATTCTTTCTGAGAGCTGAAACTTTGCTAAACATTAATTTATTTAATGCTATTTCTGAAATAAACAGTCGGCCTTAATTTGAACCTATTTCGTTAGCCGTCAATCGAACTTTGATATGAAAGCGCGCACACGACTGTGGTAATTGCGAGTTTATGGGTGATTTAAACAGTTTCGTCATTTATTTTATAGCAAATATTTTATTTGCATTGGAAAAACATAGGAAATCATGATATAAATCAAAATAGACAAAATAAATACATTAACAACTGATCAAAGAAAGTGTGACGAAATAAACGCGAAAAAAACCATTCATTAATCAAATTCCCTTTCTCCTTCATTATTTTCTTTACAACTCTCATTAACAGAATCGCCGAAGTTTCTGTCAGTTTTGCTTCGCATCGTCTGTTCTGACAGATTGAGCATCTGTGCATAATCAATAAAACAACATGTGCTATAAAAATGAGAAAAATACTTTCACTGTACGGTAATTAATCTAGCTACTTCCGATGAATTTAAACATTACTGACGATATCAGGCAATTGACATCCTTCATTTAATCAAAATCATATCGTCCATCTATTTCCAGCAAACCATTTTCCACCCCAGACAATTGAGTTAGCCCTTTGTTATTTGCATGTCTCTAGATTATTGAAACATAAGCAGTGCGTTGTAATTGTCTTTTTAACTCTGCGTTACATGGTGGAAAATTCGAATCACCAAAATTTTTAGCATTAGTTTTGAAGACTTCGTCGATGTGTTTGAATCCACCCATTTTGCTAAAAAGTATAAATCAACATGCGTTTGTCATAAATGACAAACATGACGCTTTCCGACACATAACCCCCATTGATTTCTATCGGCCAGTAAATCATCTGCTAGTTCTCGTACTTGCTTCTCTATTTCTACATCTTCTCTACAAACTTTTCTTCCCTCCGGCACGCGTTGTACAGGGTGGCCCGTTTAAGAGGGGCCTATACCTTATCTCGAAAACTACGGGGGTTGGAAAAAAAATTTAATACAAAAGTTGTTCCTAGTAAAATGATCTTTATTTTTTTTGTATTGTTTTAATCGTCACTTTTCTATATACAGTATGGTCAAAGAAAGTTACACTTTTTTAAATGAAACACCCTATATTTTATTACATTTTTGGATTCTACTTAAAATTCAAAGCATATTTGATGTATGATGTTATACCTCTAGAGTTAGTAGTTTCACAGATATAAACAGTTGAAAATCGGTACTTTGACTACTTTTCACCTTGGTGGCAAGAAGACCATTAGAGATGGAGTAAAATGAATTTCACATTCCTATCTTAACTTTTCAAGAGCTATTTGACGGTACTAATTGGCAGGTGGTACCATGGGTACCAAATCTGGTACCTCTGTAGGTACCATCTGTTAGCACCATCAGATAGCTCTTGGAAAGTTAAGATAGGAATGTGGAATTCATTTTACTCCATCTTTAATGGTCTTCCTGCTACCAAGGTGAAAAGTAGCCAAAGTACCGATTTTCAACTGTTGAAACTACTAACTCTAGAGGTATAACATCATACATCAAATATGCTTGAAATTTTAAATAGAATCCAAAAATGTAATAAAATATAGGGTGTTTCATTTAAAAAAGTGTAACTTTCTTTGACCATCCTGTATATAAAAAAGTGACGATTAAAACAATACATAAAAAATAAAGATCATTTTACTAGGAACAACTTTTGTATTTAAATTTTTTTTCCAACCCCCGTAGTTTTCGAGATAAGGTATAGGCCCCTCTTAAACGGGCCACCCTGTACGTGGCCAAACCATATTAGTGGTTTTAATTCATGTCATCTACCATTGCATGTTTCACCATTCATCATCGATATTGCTTTTCTGCATCGTGTGTTCCTTTCTTTTATGGCTTCATCTATTGTTCTGTCGCTAGTTACTTTAAGGTCCTGATATTTATATTCAGAACAGCATTGTATAGTTCGTCCATTCTAGAATTACGATTCTCCTTCTCTTTCAATATACATCTATTCAGTTTTGTCTACATTTACATCAAGTTCCCGTTTCCATTATTATTCTTATTGTCTTTTGTCATGTATTCGAGGTCATCAGGATCTTGTGTTAATTGTTAGAGAGTATAAATCAACATGCGTTTGTCAGAAATGACAAACGTGACGCTTTACGACACATAACCTCCACTCATTTCTATAGGCTCACAATTCATCTGCTAGTTCTCGTACTCGCATCTCTTTTTCTACGTCTTCTCTTCAGCTTTTCCTGGATCATCCAGTTTTTCTTCTTCCAAATGGTGACCATTTTAAAATTTGCTTTGATAATCTTCCGGCTTGTACGTTGCCAAACAATGTCAGTTGCTTTATTTTACTGTCATCTACCTTGCATGTTTTACGTTCATTAGTTACTTTCCCCCTTCTTGATCTTCCAGCAGCTATTTGCCAAAAATCCATCTTGATAGCTGTTAATATTTTTTCTGTTTTGCATTTTATATGCGACACTTCATTTCCATATGTTATAACACTTTTGATAATGGAATTCTAAATCTTGCTTTTATTTTCTTTTGATATGTTCTGGTCCCGTAATATTCTATTCATCATCGATATTGCTTTCCTGCCTTGTGTGTTTCTTTCTTTTATGACTTCATCTAGTGTTCTGTCTCTGGATATTTTAAGGCCCAGATATTTATACTTAGTACATCATATAGTTCGTCCATCATCCACTATTACGTTTGTCCTTCTCCTTCAATACACATTTATTCAGTTTCATTTAATTCTAGTCCCCATTTCGGATTTTTTTTTCTTCTTCCATATAGTGACCATTTTAAAACTTGCGTTGGTAATCTTTCTTCTGACATGCGTACGTCACCAAACTATATTAGTCATTTTATTTTAATGTCATCCACCATCGCATGTTCCATGTTAATCTCTTACTTTATCTCTCCTTGATCTTCCAGCAGCTCTTATCTAAAGAGCCATCTCTATCGCTGTTAATATTTGTTCTCCTTTGTCTTTTATCTACCACACTTCACTGCCACATGATGGAATTCTCAATCTTGCTTGTATTTTCTTTTGAAATGCTCTGGTCTCATAATATTCTATTCATTATCGAGATTGCTTTCCTGCCTTGCGTGTTCCTTTCTTTAATGGCTTCATCTAGCGTTCCGTCGCTGATTATTTTAAGGCTATAGACTTTAATTTTTTAAGGCACGCATGTGGAAATTGCAAACCACATGAGTGCCTTATAAATACTTTTAACACAAATATCATACAATATTTTTTCTACACACGGCAATAAAAAGCATACAATAATTAAAATTTAGAATCTCTTACATCCAGGTAGTTTTTAAAAACTATTTTTAATATAAATATACGTTGCTATTAATAGCATCCCACATTTTAAAGGAAAGATCTCCTAATAATAGTATAAAGCATATGCAGTCTCAAAATAATTTACCTCCTCTTTAGCCACTAGCTTAATAGTATGATATTCTACTGTTTAAAAAAAACTCAAAGGCGCTTTATGCATTTATATTCAGAACAGTCTTTTTCTTCTTCTTTTTTTCGATAATCAGGGTTATACAATACAGATGGTAAACTGTGGATCTACCAGCTTTAAATCCTGCCTGATTTTTCTGTCTCTTTATACTCTGCCCAAATTATAATGATGTTTAGTATTTTCCCATATATCGTACTAAGGGTACTAGTGATTGACAGTTCTTGATAGTTTTCGTAGTCTTTTTTATGAATAGTAAAAAGAGATTTTCCATTCTTTGGGAATTTCTCCACCGTTGATACGTTTTGATACATCAGTATTTTTAGGTGGTTATACAATCTATTTGGTCCATATTTAGCCAGCTCAGCAGATCTTTCTCCAGGTCCAGCAGCTTTTCCATGTTTTAGTTGTTTACATATTTTCGTTATTTCATAACATTATTTTTACGAATGCGGATATCCATTCAAATATTTAAATGGCCTTTTAAACTCATATGTCTGAGAAGAATGACAAATATTTTAGTGTCTGACCATCAAATTGAAATATTTTTATCATAATCGATATTACAAACATGGTGAATATTTTTTGAATCATCTTCTTCGTGAGCTAGCCACAAGAAAATTTCATCAATTTTTTATTATACAATTCATTCATAAACTTCAAATTTGTAGCAATAATCGAAATTAAAGTATGTAATTTTGTATTTGAAAAAATGCGCCATTTAATTTTTTCCCGATTATATATTCAAAAGTTAACTAGAGCTCCTTTGAAGTTGATGCTCCAGAGTTCCTTTACAAAGTCTGATGGTAGAATCTACTATTCTCCATTGATATGGTGGCTGCTTTTTTCATAAATGTTACGAAGGGAGCCTTCTCTGTCCTTTGTTGAAGGCGAATGATTAAAAAGGGCAGCGATATATTTGGCATCGCTTTTAACCAATTTCCGAATGTTAGTGGTAAATTCCTCATGAAGTAGATGAAGAAAAATCGGTCAATCAACACAAAATCTTTACCAGTATGTCAATGCCCTACTCAACATTTGAAAAAAGCGGATTTGTCGGTTTTGCATATTGTACCGTCTCAAAGACACAAAGATAATGGCCTCGATAAGGGCATATTTTCTCAATACCAATTTTTTGTTCTAAGGAAACTACAAGAAGTCGTCAAAAAGGTTACTATGCAGACGAATTTTTTGTACTTTGCCATGCACTATATTATTTTTTCTTTAATTCTTCAATGAGTGTTGAAATTTTGTTCTGTGATATTTGTTCCTGAAATCGGGTGTGATTTTCTCGACATTCGGATATAAATTGTCCGCGTAATTTGTTGGCATTGTTTCAATATTCATAAACTCCGATATAGAACTAGGTGCAACTTGGCCACTTGAGATATTAATTAGTTGCTTTTTGCCTATATTTCCGTCAAACGGATTCTAATTTCGATGAATTCCTACTACATCTACGTAATTATGCTGTACTTTCTTATATGCTGTCGGAACATTCGACGATTCGGTAAATGATAGTTGTGGGGAAAATAATGATGATGATAGTGATTTTGAACAATGAATGGCTTTTTCCGCATTTATTTTGAGACACTTTTTTTGAGCAAATCTTGATCTATTTATTTTTTTTTGTTTTGATTTATATCAAGATTTCCTATATTTTTCCAATGCAATTAAAATATTTGCTATTAGAACTGATTAATCAACCATGAACTCGCAGTTACCACAATTCGTGTGCGCGCTTTCAAATCAAAGTTCGAACTGCTGACAAAATGAGTTCTACGAAAATTAATACTGGCTGTTTGTTTCAGGGATAGCACTAAATAAATTAATGTTTAGCAAAATTTCGAATCGAAGTTCACATGTGTCAATAAAAACTAGCAGCCATCATTGTTGGCTGATTTGTTTACAAAAGAATTGAAAGTTTGAAAGGACCCTACAGCGTTGGCTGTAGTGATTTGCCAAAAATGCAAGAAATACAAGAAATAGAAGAAGAAGAAGAAGAAGCTGCTGGATTTACTGCCACGAAAATCAATAATTCAAAATGAGACTGCTCATAATAAATTTATAAAATGGTGTGAAAATAAGGGCGTTCCTGGAAAGTATTCCGACAACATATTCCTGGCCTATTTTGAGGAAAAGGCAAAGGTATGGAAGTCATCTTCTCTTTGGTCCCATTATTCAATGATCAAAGCTATGCTACGTGTAAATAACGACGTAGATATCATCAAACGTTTGAAACAGATTGCCTACTTAGAGCGTCAAGGAGAGGGTTACCAGGCTAAAAAATCAAAAAAACTAACTAGAGACCAAATTGAATAGTATCTGAAGTGCGCACCGGACGATGAGTACCTTCTGATGAAAATAGCTACGATTGTAGGAGTTTTTGGTGCCTGTCGCAGGGAGGAGCTTTGTCAGTTGACTCTTGACAACGTGGAAGATATGAAGACTTCATTAGTTATTAAAATATCAGATATCAAAACCAAGGTACTCCGAAATTACACTATCGTTGAAAAATTTTATTTGGATTTTTTTTTGAATATATAGTGATCTTCATCCAGCAGATGTCCGACATCGGCGGATCTTTCTCAAATATGTAAATGGTAAATGTACCAGAAATCCGTTCGGAATTAATACGTTCGGAAAATTTCCTGCTGATATAGCAAGATTTCTGCAACTTCCAATTTCAACACTCTATACGGGGCATTACTTTCGCCGTTCCTCTGCGAGCTTACAGGCCGATGCTGGAGCAAATTTGACGCTGGAGCATGGGGGATGGAAATCCTCAACCGTTGCAGATGGGTACATCGTGGATTCCTTGAAAAATAAAAATTCTATTGCTCGAAAATTGCTTACAGTACAAACATTAGCCGATGATGCTTCAACATCAACTGGACATGCTGTTGTTTCTGTTCAATCCTCCTCAACCACGAAGAACAGCAGAACTGAGGAAAGAATTAATTTTCAAGTTGTTCAAATTGTACTATTAATGTAAGTGTAAATAAATATAATAGAAATGTTTTTTGACGTTTTTTTTTTTTTGAAAAAACTGACATTTTACTTTTAACACTAGTGCCTTTAAGTAGGTATTTTAAGGCACTAGTGCCTAAAGTAAAATTTTTAAGGCTAGTAGACAGTGCTAAAAGTTCCATTTTTAACATGTGTGAAGAAAAAAAATTTTTTCTTCCATCCGGCAGGTACCAAATACTTCTACAATCGTAGCTACTTTCATCAGAAGGTACTCATCATCCGGAGCGCACTTCAGAAACTGTTCAATTTGATCTCGAGTAAAAATTTTTGAATTTTGGCCTGGTAATCTCCTTGACGCTTCAAGTAGGCAATCAGTTTAAAATGTTTGCTGATATCTACGTCGTTATTTACACGTAGCCTGGCATTGATCATTGAATACTAGGACCAAAGAGAAGATGACTTCCATTGCCTTTTTCGCAAAATATTCCAGGAGTAGAGTGCGCACTCTACTGCCAGAAATATGTTTTCGGAATACTTTCCAGGAAAGCCTTTGCATTCACACCATTTTATACATTTATTATGAGTAATCTCATATGAATTCTTGATTTTCGTGGCAGTAAATCCAAGGTAGCTCTATTAGCAGCTTCTTCTATCATTTTCTTGTATTTCTTGCATTTTTGGCAAATCACAACAGCCAGCGCTAGCCTTTTAATAAAACTGACAGGACCTTTCAAATTTTTATTTTTTTCTGTAAACAAACAATGATGGTTGCTAGTTTTTATTGACACATGTGAACTTCGATAATTTAATATAAATATACTATTAGAAATTACTTGGCTGTAAGAGGTTTACATATACTTTGGTAAGAGATTCTAAACATTTAATTTTTAATTATTGTATGCTTTTTATTGCCGTGTGTAGAAAAGTATTGTATGATACTTATGTCGCTTTGCTCGCTCTGCAAATTTTCCACATGCCTGCCTTAAAAATTTACTTTTAATACTTATATCATAAATAACTATTTTCTACTACTGGCTGGACACCACAGCGTATGAAAAAATGGAATGCTTAATTCAACTTTTAATATCAACACTCGTGGGACACCAAATTGTGCCACTCATGTGAAACTACCAGTTTTCAGTACTTGTTGCATAATATTGTTAAGATAGTTTGGGTTTATCTGTAATGTGACATCCTTACAGAATAATATCTCCTATATATTAATAAGAAGCAGATGCGTTGGCAAACTAATTTACTCACTCCCTAAATAGACAATTTTTCCATAGTCTCAAATATAAAATGCATGCTAGTTAAGTATGCGCGAAAAAGCTCAAATACTATACATACGATATATAAAATATGTAGTTACCATAAAAGAAAGTAAAATTAAATTTCGTTGTTATTATTTTATAATTACTCTTATTTAAAACCGTCTTAGTTCCAGCAGAATGCTTTTTCATGTCGTAGAAAGACAAGTAATAATAATTAATCGCAATTATGTTGAAAAAGTAAAATCTTGAATACAAATGAGATTTAGGATACGATATTCTTGAAGTAGTTCATGCCGATAGACATTTATTCTTTAAAATTGAATGGTATATATGCCGAAAAATACGCCGCTTTCAGATGAATTTCAAGAGTCACGAAAATGATATGCAAATTTAAGTAACAAGCTCTATGTATTTTATGCTTTCAGTAATGAAACACTAATTGCTTAAATTTCAATATAATTTGAAGAAAAACATTAATTAAACCTATAGTTGCAACCAGAAATTTTTTCAATGGGAGGGTATAATATTTTTAACAATAGTGCCGGCTACAATGCGATCTGATATAAGTAGCAATAACCTTGCTTGTTTTAATAAGTAAAACCTACTTGCTATTTCTGCATGAAATATGCAACTAAACGATTTTCACAAATATTTAAATTTCTCGCATTTTTAATTACGAATATATCAATTATTAGATAAACTTTTATGTAATTATATTTAGAATAGAGGGTGGAACGGCCAAAAAATCAATGAATCATTAATTGTACTGCGAGTTTAAATATCTTATTTGAGGCCAATATTTTTGGCTATGTCATACAACTAATACATCTTTCCAGTTTTAGTAAAATAACTTCCCTGTACCTATACAGAGTAATGAAGAAAAAACCAGTATTCTAGACTGAATTCGCAAAATTATTCTTTTCGCAAACCCTCGGAATATTACGATTTAAACAATAACCAATTGAAATAAGGAACTGCTGTTTTCACTGATCGATAGTGAAAAAACGACTCTATAAATCCTAAAAATTTGCCTTTGTTTAAATAGATTTCGAATTTTATATAGTCGTTGAAATTCGCATTTAATGACAGTTAAACTTTTATATATGTATTTATTATAAATTATGTTTATGTTTTGTGTTAAATTAGTGATGATGATATTTATATTGAGAACACTACATTCATATAGGGACTAAACAAGATTCAGTTGATCTTGAATTAACCTTTATACATCTGCGCCAATAGTTGCATCTCATTCGACACAGGGAAGTACGCCACCGATTTATTATTCAATAACAACACAATATTTTGAAATGTGATATTTTCATGCTCGAATTCCGCAAACAAAACAATTAAAACTTGGACTATAACAATATCGGAAGCATGAGACGCAAAAGAAAAATACACGATTTAGCAATCGAAAATGACAATTAAATTGCTTTTTATAGTAGCTCATTGTTCTACGAATCCGTGAAAACCTTACTTTTTGTAATCCTTCTGCTGATATTATGCGGTTCTATAATTAGATCTACTATAAATTAGCTAAAGTAAATATCAATGGATTAAATGCTGTCAGAGTTTGAAATTTAATCGTATATCAAAGATGGTAAGCTGCTGAGAATTAAATATGATGGATTTAGATTCAGAAACTGCATTGTGGGTATAAATAAAATAATATTCTGTGTGTCAATTAATGTCATGTAGATGTTTCAGAGGGTGACAGTACGCTACAAAATAAGAAAAAATTTCAATATGTGTATACTAGTCAGAAACGCGGCATTTATCGTTATACAGGGTGGCAAAAATTCGAATTTTTTATTACTATTAGTGAAGGCACGGGGGTAAGCTTGTCCTAATGTTTCGGCAATGCAATAAATCGTGTAGATTTTTCTAGATTGTTTCTTAGCCACACATCGATCGTAAAAGATTTGAAGTGGTCCATACACGGAGACATCGAGTGGCTGGAATCTGTGTGACGTATATGGCTCAATATCCACTTCACGCGCATATTCAACAGCCTCAAAGGAAATATGAGTCTCATGATTATCGAGAAGGTTTCACATGCGAGGCAAAATATTTTAAAAATACCATAAACAACACTTCATTGCTTTAGCCTGATAAGTTGGCTCCTCCAATAGTCCCAGGCGGTGCCCCAGTGAACATGTAATGCTTCAAATTTCTTGTCAGGGAAACTAACATTGGAGGAATATAATTCCCGATTGCGTACACTGCTGCAATAAGTGTCACCAATTGACTCTTTCTGTCGAAGTTACACACCCAACCTGCTTCTCTTCCTTAGGTACCAATATTCTGGGAGCATGCTGGCCTGTGGTCAATCCTGTTTCATCTGTAGTCCAGAATCTTTCTGGAAGCATAGGGCCAAAACGATTATGAAGCTTTTCGAGGTTGTTAAAAAATTTATGAACATTACTTTTGTTGAAACTTACCATAACGCGATTCACAACCGTATCTGCAAGATATTTCATTTAATACTCAATAGTCAAAATTACGTCGTAAAACTTAATTACACGCAGAAAATGTTTATAGGGTACTATACACACCAATGGTCGACTAAACGAGATTCTTTTCCCAAGGAGGGTTGTTGCAGGCAAAGTTGCCAATATGTGCATAAGATATATCTCGGCTGCCACATTTCAAAACACAGTATCCAACATTTTTCTCAAAAAAACATTTTTTTCTGCAAGCAGATACTATGTTTATTCCGCGTCTAATGCACTACCTAGTTTACGCATATCTATTATACTTTCGCAGATAAATTTTACCAAAACACAGTATCTACCACAACATTTTTGTTTTTCTACGCCAAAACCCAGCAACTGGTATTTTTGAATACATAAATACTAGCAAAACCCAGTATGTGGTAGTTACTGTGTATTGAAAAATATATCTTAGTTAGACGCTTCATGATAATTTACTCGAAACACAGCATATGGCACTTACTGTGTTTTGGCAAAATACTTTAAGCATTTTTGGTCAAGGACGCAGGTATTATTTCCGTACATACTGCGTTTGCGTGTCAGATTTGTCAACATAACCTAGAATTCTTTAGTGTGTGACTTATTATTTTGATGTTATTACCTAAATATCTTTGTGGTTAAATATTTTTTGGTTATTATCGAAATAAATAACTATTTACAGATACTGTGATTTTTACTTTATACTTTGATGTATATTTTTTAAATATTTATATCAAAACACAGCAACTACAGTTTTTTCAAAAAAACGCAAAAATCATAAAATTATTTTTTTTACATAAAATTACCTCATTTTGTAGTAACCTAACCCATTAAAATTGCAGTTAAAGACCTTTAATATATCGAGAGCAATATATTTAATTTTTTTTTCAATTTACTCGAAACTTTCAAAATAACAGATACTGTGTTTTGAAATGTGGCAGCCGATCTGCTATAGCTATTTTTCTGTTTCTTAAATCCTCTTCTGCCTGGATTGGGGTCTGATATACTAATATTTACAGGTACTTCCAAAAAAGGATCAGGCTATTATTTAGGTCTGGGGATTTAGGGAGCCATAGCTGAGATTCTCCTCAACCTACGCAAAGGTTGTTAAAATTTTCCAAAGAATTGGTACTTTTTCTAGGAGCACCAGGAGTTCCTCTTCTAGAAATTGACGCTAACATTGTCCATTTAGCCATACTAATAGTCGCTCCTGGAAATTATATTCGCATACCGGATGCGGATTTTCTATTTTTATGAAAATTATTGATAGCATTTCTTGAGAAATTTGCTTAATCCTTACATAAAAACGTGTTTCCAAATAACGGATTTTTGGGCTCACATTTAAAGGACCTACTGGCAAAAATATAAACATTGTCACGTGGGAGAAGGGGTTGAGCGCTTTGGATGTGGCAAGGATACCAAAGTTTTCAAACTAAGCAAAATTGAAATATTAAGTGTTGCTGCAATTTATTCTCATACTGGTAGCAGGGATCATCAGACGTCTTAACCGTTCTATTTGCTCTTGCTAATTGAGTGGATTTTTTGAATATTCCACTTTCTCACAGTCGATTATGTACAATTGTGAATGCCTGTGGGTCATGCAGTATTCGATTTAGATATCTCTATTTATAGTGATGTCTGGCTTCATAAGAATTGCCATAGGCAAAATCATAGATTAAGCGCATGTTTGCATATTCTTGATTTGGGAATTCAACGATCATTGTAGAGCTCAAAAATTTCGGAAACATCAAACAAAAAAACATTAGAAAATTTTTGACTTGCCAAAACGGCCATTGAACGATGATTCTCCTACTGGTAACAATCCTATAGCCACCATTATTACTGGCGCTAGTAATGTTTTGGATTAAGTATACCTATATAATAATGGTGTCACATGACCTATAGATATGTTTCTTTCCTAAAAATAGTTGATATATAATAATTTAAGTTCCTGCAAATGTCGCCCTGGTAATAATCAGCAATTCCCTGGTACCAACGAAGGCCTGGCTATGGCCCTGAATCCACATTGTATTAGAAATATTTTATATATTACAAAACTGGCTTCATAAGGAATCACATTATACATTCTCATGATTTACGCATTTGGCATGAAGAAGATCCACATGCAATAATCAGGTATTTATAGTTAACAGTTGGGCGGGGATCACTGGAAATCCCTGGACTGGGCCTGTATTTACAGTTGTTGCAACAAAAATAAATAATCTCTCAGAAAATGTACCCTTGCAAATTAGAACCCAGATATGGTTCTTGCACCATAATGTTCCACCATATTTTAGTAGTTTAGTTCGTTGTCAAGTAACAGGTGTTTTTGATAATCGTTGCATGAGTGGAGGCGGACCTGTGCTATGGCCACCAAAATCTCCCGACCTACATCAGTTGGAATTGTTTTTTTGTGCATCTCAAAAGTCTTGCCAATTCAACGTCAGTATATACCAGGGATGAGCTACTGGAATTGATAGCCCATTATTGCAATCTTATTCGGCATGATCCTGAAACAAGTACAACAGTAGCAAAAAATCCTTAGGATAAGATGGTGCATTGAAGTACGAGGAGCCCACTTTGAGCATCTGTTGTTCAGCCCACAGCCAAGTCAAAAAATATTCTAAATACTAATTTTAAATCCGAAAAACTTTCAGTAAAATATGTACTACCGAATATTATCTCTCCTATTATTTCTCATTTTTTGTCACGACCTATGTCAATCTTTATCGAACTCACTTTCCTGCAACATATTTCAGTTTTCAGACGACAGATCTCTGAAATCATCGTGAAATTTTGGTGAAACACAGAATTAACTATTTTCTATAGTGTAAAATGTAAGTTTTAAATGAAAGTTTTAAGGCGTTTGATTTTATTTGCAAGAAAGCAATGAAAAAATCTAGAGCTCTAACGGCTTCTGATGAATTCCTTGTTAAACCTTACAGATTTTCAGCAGAAAAGGCAAAATTTGCTTACTCGGAGAGCTCATCCCAAATAATCGAAACAATTTTGGATGAATCTACCTAAATGCGTTGAGTAATATTCTGTGTTTATTTTCGGGTATAGTTTTTGCTTATTTGTATTCTTTTGACAATATGATATTTTATTTTTATTTGGGAACGTTGTTTTAGTTTTGTTTATATATTCATTTTTAAACTAAAAATGTTTTCCTTTCATCTGTTAGGACAATTTTCGATATCTACACTTTCTTAAACCTACGCTCCAAAGCAGAAACCTATAATACAGTGATAAATGAAATCAATACATTATAATGCCTTCAGAGACAAATTTACAACATCTTATCGTGTTGATAAAAAGATCTAAAAAAATGTTGGTATTTCAAAATTCCAAATAAATCCCTACTGAAAACGTTGGAGTCGATTCAAAAATAAATTAAGATTACTCTTAATGAATATATGAGGCCATAAAATGTTATGATAAAATCTGGATTAGGTAAAATTAAATAGTATTAAACTGATTAATCATCTGGATTTGAAGAGTAATATTTTTAATATCTTCGTTAGTGACTATAAATATATATGTGGCAAAATAGAAGTAAATTTTAAAATATTATATCTTACTTGAAAGTAAAAAATAACGTTTTGATTCAAGAGCTCTTGAAGGATGTGAATGCCAAATTCGTCTCTCGTCAAAAATATTGCGACAACAAAGTGTGAAGGTGCTTTATTAGAAGCATGGCTCATATACTACTTGACTTATTTATTTACTCCCTAATCCTTATTTCTTGTATCGTTTCCTATACTTACTTTCAAACCTGCATTTGTATTTTGCACAATTATCATGAGATAAAATAATAAGAACTTATTTTTTTTCTTTCTAATTCAATATCAGTCATTTGTAAAAGTTAAGAATACAATAGCAAATAGACGATTGAAACATTTATTTACTAGTGAGAGGTTGCAGTTATGCGTTGATTAAGTTGGATTGCCTAGAAGTAGCCGAATTTCGAATATAAGTTTTTTTTTAATTGATAGACCATTGCCATTTGATTGGTCACTTGTACCGGTTATAAGAATTTCATTGGTCTCTTGCTATCAAATGTTTAACAATATAGGAAAAGATTACATTATTTCTTGGAGAAATTCTTTGCAAAAAAAAAGTTTGAAGAGGTAAATTATAGCATGCATTTAACAGATGCATAGGAATCTTTAATGCTTGATACCAATGAAATCTTCGTTTCTTTTCGATCAGCTATATAAATTATTGAGGTTAGCGGCAATCGAGAAAACCTTTCACGACCTCTATCTTAAATCTGATTCTTACAATGTAGCCGATAGAAGTATACGAATCGAGTATTTTGTATTACTTTCTTTATGCGTAGATATTATTTATTTTCCATATATTTCTAGATTGTTCATTAACACATCGAACTAAAGGAAGGAAGTAATTATCAGTCAATCGTCTTGCTTAGAAGCTTATTTATAATATGCTTACAAAAAAACTTTGTCTAACTATTTCCTAAGTATTTAAAGGAGTGTAGCTAGTATAAGCTACAATCTTGCTTACCCTACTATTGCACCAGATTAGCCTAGTAATTAATGAACTAGATCGTATATGTATGGTACAGCATCTGCGTAGATTTGGTTACCAAATGGGAAACTTTTTAATTTTTGATTTTATGAAAAAAAAATTACTTTTTATAAAAGTAAGACATTAAAACAAAGAGGTATGTTATATAGGGCGTCAGAAAATAAATAAAAACATTATGTAAACTATCTATTGCAACTCACATACAAGAAACAAATTTTAGTCTTTTGCTGCACCGCCGTTATTTTCAATGCTCTTGATAAGGCTGTTTTAAACCGGCGAATAGCATTGGCTGGGATTTCTTCACATGCTGGTCGTATTCTGTTTTTTATTTGAATAAGATTGTAAAGTCTGTCTTTGAAAACAATTTCATTCATTCGTCCCCACAGGAAGAAATCAAGAGGGATGAAGTCGGGGGACCTTGGCGGTCAATCCGAAAATTCTTTATTCGAAGCGCGCCCAATTCATTTTTCTTTAAAATTCA